>VKKT01000992.1:154656-164845 GCA_008038995.1 Haliotis laevigata
AATGGACTCCGTCCGTGCGTGCGTGCGTCCGTCCGTGCACATTTGTCTTTTCCGGAGCAGAATTCTAAAACCGTTCAGTGTTTCTTCACCAAACTTGGCACATACATAGATCTGGTGGTGTACTTGTGCCTTTTGGTAGTTTTGGAATTCTGAATAAAATATTTTGGGCATTTCCATGGCAACAAGTTTGACATAGACTGAAGTTTGTGAAAGTGCTCCTTTCTGGAACAGAACTTTAAAAACCTTCCAATACTCTCCTTCCACTTTTCTATATACACGCCTAAGTATCTGACATAATCATAACTCGTAGACATAATCATGAAGAGTATTTTGCCATTGCGGGGATATTGATGACTTTGTCTTCTTGTTTTCCTTTTTAAGTTTTGCGTTATAAATGGAACCTGATGACGGAGTTTCTGTTTCAGTTCGACCTGTAAAGGCGGCACCCCAGACCAGCCATGTCCCCGTCATCATCGGCGTCCTCGTCGTCTTCATCCTCCTTATCATAACCTTCGCTGTCCTGTTGATGGTGTGGAGGTACGTTTTTACACAACAATATAGTTTTGTATCAGTACTTGTCATTCACATTTTAGTTTCGTATTTTATTTTTTGTCGTTTTGTATGTTTATCTCTCATACGATTTGTTATAATAATAATTATGATATTATGATACACGACACGGCGATATGGTCCCTTTCGTCTCTCCCTTTTGTTTCGGATCATTTTATTGTCGGTTTTCATGACAACAAATTACAGTCAATGAACCTTTGATGACCTTGCTGTATTTCCCCACAAATCAATCAAGTGGTCCCCTGTTGTCTTTTTCGTGTATTTTTTTCTTTGATATTTTTTGTCATTTTACCACTGCTCCCAATGATTTTCTCAAAGTAACACCGTTCTTCTGTGATGGCTGAAGGCCCCTGTCAGCTGACAACGTGTTAATCAATTTTTGTTAAGTGCCATTGACACTTCAGAACAAGTCCCAGACAGCGATATTAGTCAGGTGCTTGAATCAAGCAGACAAAAGACCATTCCATTGGCAGGGGACATGAGCGTTTCATTCCTGTTTGATTTGGATAATCTAATAATGTTTTATTGGTCTAATCATTATTTCAAACCTCTGAGTCTGTAAAACGGCATAAAGCTATCGGCGTTAGCGACTGCAGCATATATTTTGCTGCTTTTAACACTTATATAAAATAAACTACGCATACATCGAACGCGCTTATAACAAACTGACGGATATAACGAACTGCTGGCTGGACCCATGATTGCTGCATTTTCAGTCCAAATGCCCACAACACACTATGGTTACAGGGAACTAAAATGAATGGTTCATTCAGCATTCGAAATAGGTACTGGCCCGCTAGCCAAATGCTTGCTGACTGTGAATCGAGCCTGCAATATATTGTTAAAGCTTTACCGAGTGGCTCGCTGAAAATCTCAGATAATTTGTTCTGTATTTGATGCACGTGACTGTGATCAAGTCAATTATTAAGGTGTTAAAAGTCGGTCCGCAAAAGTTTCGTGATATTTAGATCTCTTAGATCGCTATATAAAAATGTTAAAAGAGGTTAGGAACCATTACAATACAGATGTAACGTTTAACATCTTCAATTACCAAACATCAAACCAAGTCTGACCGATGTGCATCTTGAGATCGATATTTAGCAGGGCCAGTGAAGTGTGAAGTGGGCTAGCAACATTCTTACTTAACTTACCCCCCTGGCCAGTGACTTTTCAAAGTTAATTCATGCACTGGGTTCATATGTTTCCAGAAAACGTCATCTGTCAGCGGAGAGAGAGAAGTCAGATCTGCCATCATTTGGCCCAACTATATTACCGGAACCGGATACGTCTCCTCCGCCCACTCCCATTGGTCAGTACAATCACGTGACTCTCTTACTATTTATAGTAACTAACAACCCTAACACTGTATAATAAAATATCATCAAACAGTTCCATTAACACGAAACTAGTAATGCGTTTATTGACAACAACCAGCGCCATCTTGTAACGATTCTTGTTATTTTCATGCGTCTAGGAGGTTTCTACACTAAGTTTAGTTTGGGTGAGTCTTTCCTTTTCGAGATATCTTCATGTTCCGGTGCCGACTCTAGGCGCTAATCACTTTCAGTTGCACAAGTCTGCAATTTTGTTTACGCAAACAATTCAACCTTCGTTTGCAATACTGCGCATGTGCATCAACCACATATTTTAAAATAAAACCTTAATCAGACAATAATATGAAACAATTAGTTTGTTGATATAATGATTTTAAACCTTTTGGGTGATGTACGCTGTGTATTCAAAATATATTTAGGTAGTAGTAATAATAGTATTTACAGTAATAGTCGGAAGTAACTATCCTTTCAACATTTTTCAATCCGAATAAGTAATGATTATTTAAATTGGATGTTTGTGCATAAGTTAAGTTACGTCTGTGCGTAATTACTATATAAGTTAGGTTACTATATGAGTTCAGGTTTTACGTCGTATCAGCATTTTTAAGTTACGATTGGAGTTACGAATATGTTACGAACCCAAACCGTTTTGATTGTAATGTAATTCTGTTTCTCTCCTATGTCCTCTACTCAATGTATTCCTTATGTGAACTCACTGTTAGCTGCTAACAAAGGATGGTAGTCATTGAACGGTTTTTGTTAAATCAGTTTTTAACAAGGATTTCCTCTATGCTGCGCATCACAAGCTTTTAATGATTCCTCTTTAACACTTTTTGGCACACTTTGGCTTCACCTTGCTTTTGTGACCAGTGCATATGTTGCCTTTCTTAATATAAAACCGTGTCCCAGTTTTGATCGTACAGTGCATTGATGTGGATATTTAACACTGTTCCCTTCATCCGGTTACAATCTTAACATCTTAACACTGAGTTTGTTAACATGATGTTGTATGTCTGTGGTGTATCCGTACGTCTGTTTTTACTGAACATTAAAGCACATTTTTCATTGACTTCCGCATCCCGAGACACCGACGCATGTTTATGTCTAGGTAAGTGTCGGTGTGGTTTTATGTGTTGTGTGCTCTGAAGTGTTGTGCGCCCTCGAGCGTTGCGTTAAGTCTTCTTTGGTTAGGAATGAGGGGGGTTGCCCAGTCAGTTATATGCAAGAGTTGACATTATTGAGCTTCTGTCAAAAGTTAGAAATACGTTTACTTATTTTAATTGAGGGAATTAATTACCCAACGGTATGAAGATATGTGAAGAGTTACGCCCCTTCGCTGTGTCGGGATCCGGTCGTGGATTAGGAGTTTGTCAAGGTGGCATCTCCATCAGACAGAGTTGTAACAATTTGTCTCTGTATCAAACAATTAAATTTCAGATATTCTCCTTTTTCAGAACGCTGTACTGTCTCCTTTCACATGTTATGGTAGTTAGCAGAAGCAGCTTTATACACTGATTTCTGTGACGTCATGTATGATGTCATACATACGTCATCCTCGCACACCTTTATGTTTGGCGTTGTTTTAAACTTCTACTTGTGTGTTCCTTTGGTGGCCATGAGCATAACTTGAAAAAGCACTTCCTCTTTTTCTTCTCGCGATGAAGCATGCATTCTTCAGTCTTCCTATCTAATCGATCGATTTTGTTTCTTAAATTCGTGACATTTTATGTCTTCGATTTCATGCGATACTGGTAACTGTTTGACAAACACCCATTGACGGGCTATTACGTTTTTATTCATAAACGAATACGGCATATTAGAATGGGTTGGGTTTCTTCAAAACATATTTTCAGCCTGGTCTTTTTTGGGGCACTCAATATTGTGATAACGCATATGTTTTTGTTTACTTTCAGGTACAATTAACATTGAGGCAGAACCTCTCATTCTTCCATCTATAGATAACGATCTCGAGTCTGAGCCCATATATGGAAATGTCGGAAATATCACGATTCCACCAATCAAAGTAGAAGATTTATGGGACTACATCCGGGGAAGCAAGGAGAACGATTATGATGGCTTAAAAAGAGAATATAAGGTAAAAACTATTTTGAGATGCCAACCAATGTACGGAAACTTACAACAGACAAGTATTTAAAACTTACAGCATGTCCTAGTCTGTCATACAGACCCTGAAGCAAATATATCCAAGAAAGTCCACGCAAGTCTAGAAGATGTGGCAACCTAGATTTCCACAGCTTCAGTCTCTGAAAATGAACAAAGTCTCAGGGCTCCTTTTCATTACATTTATTTTAATTTTTTTTCACTATGAACTTTTGTTTCTGTAAAAATGTTCTTTTCAGAGACTAGTTGTTGTCTGTGCATGTCCATTCGATTGTCCACATGCATTTTCTCGTGTAGTGCTTGTGGTCAGTCGGAAAGCCTGTATTTTAGACATGATGTGGAAGCTTATCTCTGAACGAGGCATTACATTACATTAGGTTAGGTTAAAGATCCGCAAAACCTATAAATCTATAATTCACAAACATATATAATCCAAATGACAGGGGTTTATAGAACGCGGATAGCCGCTTTTAGAATAAAAACGAGTAAAATTTGTGAAGCCCATTCTGAAGCCTCAATACGTAGAACTGGAAGTTGCAGGTTCAATGTTCAATATGAGGAATGCTAAACATATTCCTTAAACGTCAGGTTCAGTGCCTCACTGATGTTGAAACCAACTTCTGAAGCTTCGGGTACCACCCCAGAAATGATGACTTTTTAAAACTCTTTTCTGAAGCCGCAGATTCATCTTCCCGATAAGTAGAGTTTGTGATGCCCATTTCTGAACCTTCAGACTTATTTTTCCTATACGTAGAGCTTGTGAAGACCATTTTTGAAGCTTCAGATTCAATTTCCCGATAAGAAGAGCTTGTTAGGCTCATTCCTGAAGTTTCAGATTCAACTTGTCAATAAGAAGAGCTTGTGAGGTCCATTTCCGAAGGTTCAGATTCATCTTGATAAGTAGAGCTTGTGAGGTCCATTTCCGAAGGTTCAGATTCATCTTGATAAGTAGAGCTTGTGAGGTCCATTTCCGAAGGTTCAGATTCATCTTGATAAGTAGAGCTTGTGAAGCCCATTTATGAAGTTTCAGATTCAGTGTTCCTGTACGTAGAGCTTGTGAAGCCCATTTATGAAGTTTCAGATTCAGTCTTCCTGTACGTAGAGCTTGTGAAGCCCATTTATGAAGTTTCAGATTCATCTTCCCAATACGTAGAACTTGCGAGGCCCATTTCCGAAGGTTCAGATTCAAGTTCCTGATAAATAAAGGTTGTGAGGTCCATTTCTGAAGCTTCAGTTGACGTTGATTAAACCAGCCCTAAAGCATGTGATGATCTGTAAGACGTCTAAATCAGATGTTAAACCTGATCACTGTAACAGCTGGTCCTGTAATATCAGTGACCTGATCACTGTAACAGCTGGTCCTGTAATATCAGTGATATAGGGGGAGACTAATCCAGATTGGTCCCCAGCAGCCTATGATTGTCGAACTAATGGATCAGGTGGTGAGACTCGATGTCTTAGAAGATTACTTGCCTCTCCACCCGTCGGCGTAGTCTCGTAGCTGAAATATTGCTGACTGTGACGTTTAACATGAAACAAAAAAACATGTAATTACTATGAATTTGAGATAAAAGTTTTTCAAAACATACAAATTAATCAAATTGGTTTTAGCTTAAAGCAGTTTTGGAAAGTAAACTACCGTGTTAATATTGGAATTAATATAATGTTCTTATTGGAGACCGCCTCCGTGGTGTAGTGGTTAGAGCGTCCGCCTGGAGAGCGGAAGGTCGCGGGTTCRATCCCCGACCGCGCCAGTATAATGTGTCTTGAGTGGGGGATTCATGCTTCCACTGCGGCATGGTATCGCAGTGGGATAGCACTTTAAAACCAGCTGAAGTCTGGGCTAGTACAAGCAGCCGTACATACACATACACACGCATGCACGTCGTCATATTTGTCGTCATATTCTCAAACACGACGTTAAACCCAATTTCACCTCACCTCTTATTTGTGATTTATTTTCTCTTCAGCTTATACCACCGGGTCTGACTGCGGGCTGCGAGGTTGCAAAAAGAACGGAAAATAAGCCCAAAAATAGATATGGAAACATCATAGCCTGTAAGTGCAGTGTTGTCATTCCTCTGTTGAGGAAGCTGAATGTGAAACCAGTTTCCGGGTAGACGTCACAGGGTCACATTAACAATGGTCTTATCGTCATGGGGATGTATACGGAGTAGAGGATTTCAGTTTTCTGAGGTCTCAAATTGACTATTTAATATTGTATTACCGTAGTATTTCTGTTAGATTTGCATGACTTGAAGATCCCTATTGAAGGCGAAAGAAACAGATCAGTTTTCATCTTGTTGACACTGTGTTCTTTTAAAAACATCGTTTGACTGGACTGGTTATGGCAATAATTTGTAAATCTTTTTTGTGCATCTCTAATTTTCAATTTGTTCAGATATGTCTAACCGTCTCTGTGTTCTTTGTACAAATTAATGGAGAATTGTTTGCTCTCAATAATGCCCTGTTTTTATACATAGTGTCCATGGGATTGAAAGTTTGATATTTTTTGGTTTACCCCAATGCCGATAAAGAGACGTCGTCACGCCACCAATCTTTGTATGGCTAAACAAGAGGGATTTGTCCAAGGTTATAAGCTGACCAAGTAGTCAGTCTCTCGGTCCCTGAACCGTATTATTCCCCTTCCGCTCAGTCCTTTCTGCAATGCTGAAGCCCTAAATGAAGCAATCTAGATTTCATCACGTTCAAAATCTTCCATTTCACTGGAGATCCTTTTCACTATTTGTTTCTGTCAAAATAATATATATTCAGACACTAAACCTTAAGGGGAAAACTAAGTTCTATGGATAGTTTTCCTTCATCTTCACAACTTCTAAAATGTCTCTCAAAGGACTAAACCTTAGTGGGTTTCTGATGATCTATAATTCGGACCTATACAGACATGATTATTCAGCTATAGTTGTTGTGAGTTGGATTTTAACGTTGTAAGATTTACATTGTATGCCATGGGGTATTAAGATGTGGGTTTTTAGAGTATTTTCACGAGATTGTAGGGATGTGACTGTAAGTTAAGAGAGATTTCCATTAGGGGAGTTCCGTTTTGAAGAGGGTATCATATTATAGACTGTCTGTTTAACGTCAGCTCCATAATAGAAGGGTAGTTTTGATAGGGTATCAGATTAACTGATGTCAGATCTGGTACTAAGTTATGAGGCTAAATCATGGACTGAATGAATTTTATCACTGTTACGTGGAACACATGTGTCATTGGTTATAGCCAATCCTTAATGATTGCAGTAAAGCCTTTTAATTATAGCATATCCATGGTATTGCTTACGGCATAATTCTGACATTGATGTATATGACTAGGTAACCACAGAAGGGCACGGGGTGGCTACAATTGGCTGTGCAGAGTTGCGCCCCTTGGGCGAGCGAGAAACGTGTCATCGAGGATTTGTTTCCGGTTTAGCCCCGATTATCGTTCTTGGTTTGTCAGGACCGCACATATGGGCTGCAAAAATGCTTAATTTATTAACTGAGCAGATGTCCCACTTGGGAATTTCCTCCCATAGTGTAGCCCAGTGGTTCAAGCGTTCGCTCGCCATGTCGAAGGCCCGGTTCAGTTTCCAGATGGGTACAATATGTGAAGCCCATTCTGATGTCCCTCGCCGTGATATTGCTGGAATACTGCTAGAAGTGACGTAAAACTAAACTCACTCACTCACACCTCCCATACACACTGTGTTATAAATGGAATACTGCCTAAAACGGGATTAAATTCACTCACTAACTCACATGATTCAAGACACCGTGAAGATAAAGGTTAGAATAGGGCTCCAGCAACACCGATGATTGTCGCATGATGTGACTAACGGGATCGGGTGGTCACCTACATTGTGTTTCCAATTACATAGATGGATGTTCGTGATGTCAATTATTTCATTCTGTCGTCTAGACCCGATTATTTACCTGACGACATGATAAAGCTGAAATATCGCCTAGGGCGGCGATAAACAACAGACGAACAACACAACGACAGCTGAAATACAAAACGTTACTGTTATGATGTTATCTCTGACCGGATAAGCGACTTATTTGCTGCGCTTCATGAAACAATGCCCATTATAAGAATCAAGCTTATAATGGTACAGACACCCAGTCTGCATATATCCCCATTAGTACGCGTGACTTTCTGTCATTAGGATCACATCACTCATATTACTAAAAATACCTTACTAAAAATACAAAAGGTCAATAGTGTTGTGAAAGGCAAGGTTTGTTTTAGACAGTCGACATGATTTGTTTGGTGTTTAACGCCGCACTCGGCAATATAGCAGCGGTCTGTAAATAATCGAGTCTGGACCAGACAATTCAGTGATCAATAGCATGGGCATCGATGAAAGCAATAAGGATACGATGACTTGTGTCAACCAAGTCACCAAGTCTGACCACCCGATCCACATAGTCCAGTGGAACCAGATAATCACTGATTGGTATGGTTGCGAGGTGTTGTCTTCGTTTTACAACAACAACAACAACAACAACTAGCTGATTGGACAAAATTGGTGGTAGATTTTTGGACAGTTAGCCTTTTACCAATAATTCATGGTGGGGGTTCTAGTCTTAGCATAATCGAAACGAAATGATTTTTGGATTCAGGAAGGACCTTTTCTGTCGTCAACGGGTGACTTGGTCGTGGATCATGTCTGAGACGAATTTGTCCCCGCCAAAATATTCCGTTTGATTGATGTGTCAGTCGAATATGTCTAGACTCTATACGTTATTAAAACATCAGGCGACTATACATTGTTGAATCATCCGTACAGCTTTATGTCATGTGTATTTCCAGATGATCACTCTCGTGTGGTGCTGGAGTTGGAAGGAGACGACCCCACAGATGATTATATTAATGCCAATTATATAGATGTAAGTATATAGGTATATACAGGACTACATACAAAATATTTCCAGTTTTGTAACACTGGAGTTCGACAATAGTCTGTTCAGGGTTCTCTCCCTTTGTTATGTAGAATAGGTTCGAATTTAAGATTCTTACCAATCCAGTTCCTTGATGTGATGGCATTAAACGTGTGATAGGCGGCATAAAAATGGTACGACTCTGCGACCTGTAAGTTCACATTTTTTATTCCTTCAGCGATATAACCGAAAGACCGTTATGCACTGTTGAGGTGACCCAAGCCCCACAGCAAAAATATTTCCCCAATATAAACATTCCAACTGAGTACAAAAACTCGCTAATCTGGACGGTTTTGTTTGGAATGGCACGTTCATATTATCGGGGTTTCACTTTATGTGGCTCAGTGTTAGATTGTTTTTAAGAATCCCAAGGAGTGAGACAGATAAAGTTTCAAGATGTTAATAAACTAATTATAATGTTGATCCTGTCATTATCAATATCACCTTGAAATACCATGACTTGAGATCGAGTCGTATTCAGAGCTGGTTTGGGAAATAGCACCTGTGCCACATTTTGCTTTGTTTTGCAGGGATATCATAAACCTAGAGCATACATAGCAGCACAAGGTAGGTGTACAGTTTCTTCATATCTTATAACAGATGTCATATCGGAGATTAATGAATTTAACGGACGTACTAACGGACAGTGAAACGTTTGCTTAAAGGTTTCGCTACAGCGCGTTAACAGCATCAGAACATATTCAAAAGAATGTCTCGTTCAATTACGGCTGTATCATAAGCATGTGTGTGTGAGTAACTATCAATTCGTGGTGACACCGGGTGTTCGCGAAAAGGTAATTATATCCTGTCTCGCCGATGGTACTTGTCAGAAACACATGTCAAGGCAAGGCAATCTTTCAACTGAATAAAAACACGCCTTGCGAACTCAAGTGTCACGTCAATAAATTTGGTTTTTCATCTGAGAAAAGGTTATGAATCCGTTCCAGAAAGGTTACCCTGTATCTCATGCTTTTCCTGTGAGACCATTACAGCTGAGGTTCTGCGTCATGTCTGATTGTGAATTCATCGTGCCCCGTTGTTCCTACTATCAATCACCGGTTTCGGTTCAGTTTCGATTATTGACACGCGAGTGTAATATCGCTAACTGTAGCATAGAGCAGCAGTGTTTCAACTTCCTCATCTAATATAGCCATAACATTGCCATAAGACTGTCATATAATGAGGGGCGGTGGGGTAGCCTAGTGGTTAAAGCGTTGGCTCGT
>VKKT01000993.1:37770-53116 GCA_008038995.1 Haliotis laevigata
TCGGCTCGGAGTCAGTATAATGTGTCTGAGTGGGGTATCCATGCTTCACTGCGGCATGGTATATCAGTGGGCTAGCACTATAAAACCAGCTTAAGTCTGGGCTAGTACAAGCAGCCGCACATACACACACACGCATGCACCTCCTCATATGAGCGAAATATTCTCAAGCACGACGTTAAATCCAATTTCACCTCACCTCAAATGATTGGTTTGGAACCACATTTGATCATCAGCATCTGCAATCCCTCTTCCACTGAAACTGGTCAGTCGAACTTTTGACACTGAAGACAATGGTTATTACTTAAACGAATTTACAATTGAAAGCGGTATTTCGGATTATAGATAGAATCTCACCCTAGTAACTTTGCTACATAATTGTAGTGTTAATTGTCTACTGAATCTTGAGTAGATATTCGATATCAAAAGACAGTCGAGTGAAATTCTGTCAAATAATCTTTTGGACTTCAAGGTTTCAAATATTACAACAAGTATTACAAAGATGAACACATCCATCCATTTTCTCCAATTCCAAATTGAATGTTTTCTTTATAACGGGGAGGGGTTTGTATTGATGTATGAATATCGTGCTTCCTACAGTAACTATCGGGGCGGTGGGGTAGCCTAGTGGTTAAAGCGTTCGCTCGTCACGCCGAAGGCCTGTGTTCCATTCCCCACATGGCCACAATGTGTGAAGCCCATTCCTGGTGTCCCGGCCGTGATATTGCTGGAACACTCACTCACTCACTATAGTAACTACCATGTATGTGAAACTATTTCATACCTTTTAAGTAAACGGTCTGCAGTTTGAAGACCACGTTACGTCCAAGAGAAGACATGCCACATTCCACTGAAGCGCTATCAATTTTATTGACATTTTACAAGACCTGCAGACATTCCTTGAGCAGTCAGTAACACTACCAGCACCACGCTCCGTCACTGCAGCAATGGTATCAATGCATCCAGGACGCCTCCGCTCATATAAAACAATCCTATATCAAAGTCCAATTATAAACAAAGACCTCACCTGCACCACCAGATTGACCAAAAAGAGAGACTGTTTTCACCTTGAGATATAAATCTGACCGTGGCACCACTCTCACTGTTTCATCCCCACGGGTAACGGTCAGCTGTTTTTTTTTCTGCTGATGTGTGGCCGGTCCGGGAAATACCTTACCCCAGGGGTTGTTTGTGTTCGTTAACCAGAGCGCTGATACAATGAACCATGGCAGACCAGTTTGTGCTGTTTTATAGGTTTCTCTATCTGATCGTGTTCAATTTGTGTCGGCCTGATGCCTTTTCTGTTATTCTGTGAGTTTTTTGGTCGCATGGCAGGAGTACTGCTGTGAAGTGTCCGGCAATAATACTTCCAATTCTAGACAAATAGTTGGTGCTACGGTAGGGTTGGACTAGATTAAAGCTTTACCCATGGACACTAATAAGGGAACACCTGAAAGTACAAGTGCCCCTTTATTCTTTTCCAGGTTTCTTCACAAGCTTTGCATTGCACTGTGGGTAAAATTCTGGAAAAGAATAAAGGAACACTTCTACTATCATGTGCTCCCTTATTAGTTTCCATGAGTATATATATATAATTTTGATTGTAACAAATAAACCCATTTAAATTGAAAAGGATCCACAGGGAAACCAGAAAAATCTAGACTTGCTTCATTTAGGGCTTTAGCATTGCAGGGAGGGCTAGGCATCAGGGAAAATAATATGGTTCAGGGACTGTGAGACAGTCTAGGGTAAGGCATGCTTACACTTTGGGGGAACGCCTGGTATATACAAATTCATTTGAACAGGATTAGCATTACTATAATCTATTACCGTCCTCAACCTGCTTGTGTTAACCTCATTGTGTGTCCGCCTGAGCATATCCCAGTAATCATGCTGTCGGTGGTTGCTTCAATGAAGATTCTTGATGTTGGTAGGTTTGGTTATTGTTTAACGCCGCACTCATCAATATCCCAGCTTGATGCCGGTCTGTAAATAATCGAATCTGGACCAGACAATCCAGTGATCAATAGCATGAGCATCGATCTACGCAGTTGGGAACCGATGACATGTGTCAACCAAGTCGGCGAGCCTGACAAACGATCCCGTTAGTCGCCTCTTACAATCCAGTGATCAACAGCATGAGCATCTATGTGCGCAATTGGGATACGATGGCAGATTTTATGGAAGTGTAATTGTACTCAATAACATTCAGGCATGTGATTTGTTATCAGTTCATGTCAAGGACGTCGACGGAAGTTCCGATACGTAAGTCTCTGCCAAGTGTTTCCATGCAGTACCGCATGTTGTTTGTCGTTTGCAATATGCTTTACTGAGCAGAATATTTATTGAGTCTGCGTCTACCTTTGCCAAAGACAACCATCAAAATACCTTAGATTTACCGAATGTGACTCATTTGAGGATATCCAAACGCAGGTGTTTTCTTAAAGAAAATATATGCCGAGGAACGTCTGGTCCGGATGCTGCAACACATGCAGCCTCGTCGACGTCGGATGCAGATAAAGTTTCACGTGCGTTTAATGGTAGTGCTGCTGAAGCCATATAGTCCATGTAGTCCGGACTGTATAATAATATTATCTTTAAGCAATATAGCACAATCTTCACCGTTAAAATTAAATTTAAATTTAAACGAAGGAGAAAATTATAGTTTCACAACGAATCAACATTATTGTAACCGTATCTGGAATAAATTGAAACGAAAAAAAACAATGTTTCATTGTAACTGGCCTATTGCCCACGTGTGAATATGCTTACCGATTGCCCACGTGTGAATGTGGAACATATGTATTGTTCATTGGGGGAAACGGGAAAAGCTGTTTTGTAAACCAAACGGAGGAACATGATATAAAATATGGTACTGATGTTTTAGCGTATGTAATATTCCGGCCTATGGCTCTCTCGTTCACTCATTCACATATTCACTCACTCAAATACTCACTCACAACATGACATAGTGAGACTATTTTTGGGTGTAATCAGAAAATAAGATATTGTGATGCATGCATTGATGGACAATGCCACTGAACACTATTCGGCTTTACTACATGCACTGTGCATCTGTTGACATGCCATGATATTGCACCATTGGGCAATGTGCCAATTACTCAACAGACACGCTGAATGAAATGCAAACATTAAATGGATACGAATGACTAACCACAAAGACAATATGCCATTATTTTGTCAGTGCAGAAACGGCGCGTCTGTATTTCTACAATGCATTATGTTAATGAAATATATATATATATATGTCTAATGTGGAGAACGTCGTTTCTTCTCAGTGCACTGAACGAAAATATGTACCCCAAAGAACTCACAAATCAGTCTCAAAACATACCCCATTTGTACCGAACGACCAGGGATGTTTCCACGTGTGTATGTACAGGTCAATGTACAGTGTACAGTTCGTGAATGTCCTCAAGTTACACAATCCTCCACAACACCAGCATCCGTCTATACATTCAGCCTCATCCCAGTTAACGCCCTGCCCTGTCTGTTTCCGATACAACGAGAAGCTACAAATGGTTGCCTGTATTGAATACTTTAACGATGTAAAACATGCGGGGACCTAAGATCCCTGGAGTTACGTCAGTGGGATCTCATTCTGGTTGAAATAGTCGAGGGTACCATTTTACCTGTAGGTTTAACGGGAAATTCAAGCAACGAGTTGCCGTGCTTAAAAAAAACGCGAATGCCGTTACATCCAGTGTCTGCTGAAGGTGACTTACGTAAACTGACACTATATGGGGACAATGAAGACTGACGCATTATAAAGGTGCCAATGCGCAAAAGAGCAACGAAAACACCAATGCTTACAGCTTGTTATTGATATCACTGTAAAATGAAACATGCATGAACCATATATTTCTGTATTGTTAATGGCCGCACTCAAAACCAGATCCATATTAACAATTACTGTAGATGATATAGTCTGGACTAAACAATCCGGTGATGAGCATCGGTGTATGTATTTGGGATACGATAAATTAATTCAGGGCTAATCCTGGTCGTATCACATATAATATGCATGTATATACGTATATTATGTACGACATATGTAATGTAGGTAGCTAAGGATATAACCTGCTCAGAATATCCATACTGGATTACTGGCATCAACAACGGGGGCCAAAACTGCTTCGAAATAAATCGTGTTGTTACATATCATACGTGTGTGTTATAGCCGACTTTTCGCCAAACCGACTTTTGTCAAAACGACATTTTACTACATACAATAAACTGTCGTGACGTTTATAAAGAACGCGCTTATAACGAACACGCTTGTAACGAACTCGTTTATAACGAACTGATGGATATAACGTACTGGTTTATAACGAACTGATGGATATAACGTACTGGTTTATAACGAACTGATGGATATAACGTACTGGTTTTTGTTGTATCCGCCACCCGATGTATATCCAATGCGTATACCGAAGTGAGGTTACGACGAACTAAAATTAGTTGTTCCTATTAGTTCGTTATAAGCGTAGTTCATTTTGTGGCATAATATACGACTATTCGCCATATCCATATCTGCAGCTTATAGTGACAATAGTGCTGATTACGTTCGCACGCAAATTCAAACGTGGGCAATCGGCAATCATATTCATACGTGGGCAATCGGCAAGCATCTTCACACGTGGGCAATCGCACGTATGTTGACGCATGGGCAATCGCACGCACATTCACACGTGTGCAATCGGCAAGCATATTCACATGTGGGCAATCGGCAAGCATCTTCACACGTAGGCAATCGGCAAGCATATTCACACGTGGGGAATCGGCAGGCATATTCACACGTGGGCAATCGGCAAGCATATTCAAACGTGGGCAATCGGCAAGCATATTCACATGTGGACAATCGGCAAGCATATTCACCTGTAGGCAATCGCATGTATGTTGACACGTGGGCAATCGCACGCACATTCACACGATGGCAATCGGCAAGCATATTCACATGTGGGCAAGCAAGTACGCCGGTTGAAGCTTACGACGGGTTCAATAGCCTTCAAAAGTACAATGTGTGGAACTCGTTTATAGTGTCAGCTGTAACATGGCTTGAGTAGGGCAGCAAAGAATCCACTCAGAGGCAAATATGATACATAGCACAGAAATCGTTTAAAGAATACGAATAGTGGGTAATGAATACAATGCAAAGTAAGAGTATCATTCATCATATATTCAGTAGTTAAACAATATTTAAACACATTCTGTGCCCTTAGTGGCAGTGTCTGTCTATCATGACAGTGGCCAGGGACCAGTGACCTAATCACTGTCAGTTTAATATACATCAGTGTTGACTTTTATCCTGCCAGGGTTTTCATTTTGCAAGTTTCGTTTTGATAAGTAACACTCAAATTCAAGTAAAAACACTCCTTTCTTAAATATTCGGGAATATTCGATTCTAGTGATCACGAATATTCAAATTATGGAAGTTTACAGTACGATTCACCTGATACTTGAGTGAATCACACCATCCCTAAGTGGAGTCTTGCTGAAACAACATGACACCACACACCCCTTGTACATACTGGCGTGGATTCATCAACCAACCTAGAGACAAATTATTTTGAATTATTGTTCAAACCTGCGTTTTACTCTCAACGAATATATTGAATGTATTTTAGAGTTCCCTCTTTCACGTGCGTTTTTGTACTGCTACGCTGTTAACAAGTAGTTATTTCTATTTGGGGCTGTGGAGGATATCGTGTTCAGAAAATTACTTCCCATGAGTGCTCTTATTCGAATGAAGGTGCGGATGTTTTGGCGTTGTTTTAACTGTTTGGTTCTGACTTGCATTACAGGGGAAACGGGTGTCCAAAAATTCTTTACTGTGCCGTTACTAACGGCTAACCCTTAAAAAAGATCGTGAATTGGAACAAGTGGAGACAAGAGAGAGCCATAATTTTTATTTCTGCACTGCCTATGAAGAAAAAGAAGTATAATCGTTTGCAAGAACTTGTTGTTTAACGACGCACTGTAAATAATCGAGTCTGGACCAGACAATTCAGTGATCAGCAACATGAGCATCGATCTACAAAACTGGGATACGATGACATGTGTCAACAAAGTCAGCGAGGCTGACCATCCGATCGCCTCTTACGACAAGGATGGGTTGTTGAAGATCTATTCTAAACCGGATCTTCACGATGACTTTAGCAGGAGCACATGGCATGGCACATAATCATGATTGGAGGTTGATACATCTACGTTGATGAGTTATTCCTCAGGTACTATATGTAAAGACATACAGACAATTTACATTCATGTGTCTGTTTGTATAACCATGACGAATACGTATTTCAACAGGACTTCACATCTTGAGTAAAACCCCATTTTTCGATCTTAGCTGAAAAGGAAATTAGAGATTTCGTCGGAATTTAACAATGTTAAGGAAACTGCATTTGGGGAGGCTTCTTTTATCACTGCATAAAACCAAATGTTTCAATCGAGGAATTGTTACTCTTTATATTTTGAAATCCAATCCATCAACTGAATCAGGTTCCTAATGCTCATATTGTACTTTTGGATAGTTGTGTTTCATATATTAATGCATGTTTTGTTCCCGAAAGAATATTTACACTATGAATTACTTCCTGAAGCTACCATGTTGATGAAGTAAACTGTACAAAAGAAACTATGACTTGAAGCAGATATTTCTTTATGTTCTTGGTATCATGTATCAAGAAAAAGACTCATTGCGCAATCTTAAACCAGGCCTTCCAAAGAAAACTTTGCCACTGTACAGAAAAACGGAGAAAAGCCCACATTAATCCCACATTATGTTTATGTTGCTATTTCCACGATTAATGTGGGTTTTTCTGCGTTTTTCTGCACAGTAGGAAAGTTTTCTTCGGTAGGCCTGTTAATCTATGTTATTCGTTTTTATGGCTCAAATGCTACCTATCGAAAAGTGATGATAAGTCATTCTGTCCCTCCCAGTGAGCAAGCAGCTGTTTCAGGGTCGTGCTTTCCTAATCATCTCGTCTTTGTGGACGACCTACATTTGATCGCAGGGAAGGTCCATCAGAACCGATTGTTCCATACCGTTGTTGTCCGGGCTCGTACAGCACAGTTAATTTACCCGCCACATGTCCAATAAAGCATTCTCTTTTGTTTTATGGACAAACAATTGTAATTCTATTCATTTTCGTTAGACCTCTTACATAAAACAGACTTTATGTATAGCTCAATAACAAATTTATACCTAACGCATGGCTAGGAATTTTCACTAACTGAAAAGGAAACAGTTTGATACGCTGTATGTTCCTCGTAGAACTGGAAGAGGTTCATCCTGTCGGACAGTTCCACACGTGGAGCACAAGATGGCTGCCTCTTCACAGTAATATCTGGTCCTTGGGTTTATTTTGCAGTATCACTTCTCGGCATCCCCAGTATCGTATAAATGCATTAAAAGTTCTTGCATGATCCATATTCTTACACACTAGGTGACATAGGACCTCCCGCCTACCACACGTGTAGTGTAATGCACTTACAGGTATACAGAATAACATCGTCAATGTCCGAATTTTCGATGAATAGATATATAATTTACCGAAAATGTAGAAGTAAGATGAAGAGAAATAAGGGGAAGTGAGGTGAGGTGAAATGGGTTGAAACGTCGCGTTCCAAGATTATTGCATTTTTATTGCGGCGTGCATGCACGTATGCATGCATTCGAATTCCGAGTACGTTTGTGTGTATGAGTTAAGTTTCTCGCACAGATTTCTTGTACATGTGGAAATGATGTTTTGCTCTTATTTCGCCCTACCAGCCGTTGGTTTAATCCAGTAATGATAACACATATAACAACGTGACATCTTCTTACTTCAGGGGTTTTACGCAGGCGGGAATCAAACCTCAAACTTCGGCTCTCCGAGCACACGCTCTGTCCAGTATGCCACGAAGGCGATGTCAAAGTAGACGTATACAAGACAACATTGTACAACATACAGAGGAGGCAAGATGTTTCAGTATCAACAAGGTCCTTTCAGTGTTTCAATCCATTGCAATATATATGCAGGCAACATTTAGAAACAATGTAAATAACATTAAACGGTATTTTACAACATCTACAATGCACACATCTGCTTCCACATCACCACGCCCTACCAGTGTTCCATGCTGGGTAGTCTTGTCATTAAGGTGTTCGCTCGTCGCGCCCAAAATACGAGTTCGATTCCCCACATGTTTACAATGTGTGAAGCCCATATCTGTGTCCCCCGCCGTGATATTGCTGTAATATTTCTAAAAACTGTGTAGAACCGTACTCACTCAGTTATTATATTCAATATATTTTGCAGAGACAATATTGCTAAAACATTTTGTCTGGTGGGGTATTTTTATGCAAAATACTTCCATCTTTGCCAATGTTTTTTGTGCAGTGAAGTAGAACCTGTGGCATTTGTGCGAGAACGAAATTGCACGTACGACCATTACATTAGCGTCCATTTGTTCCATAGGCGGTGAAGAGAAATAAGGTACAAACTGCCTACATTAGCTGCACAACCCGCCTGCGTCAGTTAAAATACCTCATATGATGAATTACCATTAAAGACGTCACCAGATTCTTGAAGATAATTCCTATCAACAAGCATACCCGTCCTTTATTTCATCCAAACCTAATAATGGTTCTAAGGTGCCAAAAATAAAATCTGCCAATTACTTCTCACGCCCCTCTTTCAACATAATTTCAATCTGTGTTCCTTGCCACAAGTACAGGGAGTCAACTGCTGATGCAGGTTTGAGGGCGTTTGTAAGCGTTCCCCCACACACCAGCTTCCGCCAAGTCCTTTAAACCCAAGTTTATAGCAGGTCTGGCTCTACCGCCAGGCGTAGGGCGAGGATTTCATTTCCTTCTGATAGATGTAATCTTGGATGTAAAGTGTAATTGCATGTTGAAGGTAATGATTTGCGAAATAGTCGCTCTGTTAACGTCCCCTGCTTTGTAAAATACATGAAGTGAATTGGCGGGTGTCTATTGCATGTCGATATCTGAAATGTGCACTTAAGTGTACGGGACTGTATGTATACTTGGGCTTGTATCAGGCTGACACGTGCTGTCTACATATCATGTATATTACAGCTGGCGACATCACTATGGAAAAGCATCCTGCATGTATAGCTGTGTATTTAATCAATAGATTTTAGTGGATTTTTGAATTCCAGGTTATTTTGGATAAAGGGATTTGCACCTAAAGTCTGCATTGAAAGAATATATGTTAAGCTCCCTGTCTATTTCTGCATATAATTGTTCGAATTTCAACCTATTTTGTGTATATAGAACTTACTGTGTAAATATCGAGACAGAATATACATAATAATATAATGATTGAGTCGGTATGGTTTTACGCCGCTTTTAGTAGCATTCGAATGCCACGGAGAAATGCCACCCCAGAAATGGGGTTCACACATTGTACCCTTGTCCAAGCATATAAGGTAATTCAATTCTCTCCTCCCACTCACACCTTACCCCGCGTCCCACAATAATGAAAGCATTCAGTGGTGTTGTCATCAAATACTTCGCACATTTAGTTGTTTATGATCAATAAAACCTAACAAATATTTGTGTTAATTGAGACCTGTTTCAAAAGTTTTTGTTTTGTTTTGAATCAGCGTGGTTAGAAAATACATGAACTGATCATAAAAAGACATTGCTTGAGTCTCCTAGTATTATCAAAGAGGTAGTCTGTCTCACAGTCCCTGAACCACATTATTTTCCCTACTTCCTAACGCTATCTGCAATTCTAAAGTCCTAAATAAAGCAAGTCTAGATTTCTTCAGGTTATGAATCTCTGGTCTCCCTGGGGCTCTTTTTCAATTTATTGTTTATTACTATCAAAATAATAAATATTCAGAGACTAAGCGTTAGTCTATCAAAGAGGGCACTTCTAAAACTTGTTTCACAACAGGATTTACTCCAACAAGACGTCGCTTATCTCAAACATCCTCGGCAATTATGCTCACATCGACGCAGATTAAAGAAATGTTTTAGTACATGTTATCTGTGTATCTTATCGTGAATTTGACAGATATTGATAACATTTCAAGTCCGAATCTTCAGTGTAGTCAAAATCATACTAAGTACAGAGAACTGAGATGAAGTGTATATATTGCATGTAGATTACCAACACACTTCAGTCAAAAATGCCCGCGATTTTGGCACAGGAATATACATGGGTACCAGATGAGCACTGTCGCGGCATAACTCATGGGAATACGTCCTGGTACTGAATGTACTGACGCAACGCCGAAACATAACTCTTTACTGCAATCATAACGGTGCATTATGACGTCACAGTGATGTGGCGGGATGCTTGTGGCCAAGGTGACCCATGAAAACAAATGTCCGTGAGTGCACATAGTGAAGACTGTGCGAGGCGAAGATGGACGCATTACTGAACAGGCCATTGCTCTCAGGCGTGCTTTAATAGTTTTAAAACTTAACCACAGAACGATACAAATACCCATTTAATCGACACGGCTGGCGTTTAAAGATAAGAAAAGGCTTCAACTGCAACTATAAAACGAATCAGTAATGCAAAACTCGAAGCAATTAATATATTTTCTAAATATTTCGCAATGCCTCATTTAATAAATACACACCATGAGAAGGATTATACCTTTAGTACAATGTGATCCGTCCGTCGCCGAAACATGACTGTATTAATAGCACAAAACAACTCACAACCATCCTGAGAGTGTGAATGAATGAGTTGGAATTTGTTGTCCCATTGGAAATATCTCGGCCACATAGCACTAATAAAATCAACCTATCGAAACTATTATGATGATACAACGTCATCCGCCACAGTGATCCATCAATATCCTCCTTAAATTTGATTCAAAACATACCATACAATCTGGATATGAACAATCTCCCGCCGTGCTAAATATGTGAAAACGTCCACGCTATCAAGTGCCATTAATCAAAGAGCTGTTTGCCAAAGTCAGTGTTTGAAATAGCTTCCCCCGCCATTGCATCTATCCATCACCGAGATGCAGCTAGTTAAGGCTTGCCACATACTCATTAATTCTGACTTGTATTAGTCAGGTGCGAAGACAGGGAAGTGGGAGAGTGTTTTATTTTGCGGTTGTAAACTGGAGTAATTTGTCGGTAGGGAACAACGTGGCTATTCAATACGTTACCCGAATGAGATCAAGGGAGGGAGAAGTTACTCCCGGAGTCTGATGTTGATTACTGTAATCGGACGGTTGGAAAATAAATGGCGTAGGGGATCTTAATTGATACAAATTCCATGGCGGCGTCAAAGAATGTGTGCTGTGTAATAAAGAATTTTTTTTGAAAGTGAGAGACATCTATTTTAGGTTTCGCCCTTCTTTGAGAATAAAACAGGAAAGCAAAATGAAGGCATGACTTAATAGATACGTAACTAATCAGTGCTTTTCTTCAGAGCCGTTCTTGTAATAACCATTTTGACAAAAACAAGCATCCATCCATTATTTACTCAATTTAACTTCAAGTCATATTGTCAGATCACTACACAATCATCTCATCAGTCGGGACACTGTCAATCCGGACATCTGGTATTCCGGACACCCCGTATTCGAGGTAATTGCTTTAGAGACATGTAATAAATTCTAGGAGTAGTCCCAACCATACCAATATCTTGTTGCAGCAGACGTGTCTTAGTCTGGGCGAAATATGGAGAGTACCTCCGGATACACGGGGTCACACTGGATTACAATAAAATACTGTAAAATGTTCAAAGTTAACGCCGCCCTCAGCAATATTCCAGCAATATGGCGGTTGTCTGAAAACAGTCGAGTTTGAACCAGACAATACAGTGATCAGCATCATGTGCATCGTTCCATGACATCGATGACATGTGTCAACCAAGTCAGCGAGTCTGACCACCCGATCCCGTTAGTCGCCTCTAACGACAAGTATGGGTTACCGAAGACCAATTCTAACCCAGATCTTCACGGGTAAAAAAATGCTCAAAGACTTCAATCAGTTAAACATGATATTTATGCTTCTCATTCACAAGCTAAGACATATAATCACCATAACAGTTCTTCCATTGTTCGATTTTAAAAAATCTTTTGTATTTGATATATTGAGAAGTATCAATGATACACCATCAATTGCCAAGTAGGTCTGAAGGTCATTAGAGGTACAGTTTCCATGCGTTGTCCATCTGTCACACTCCATCAGTGTGATGGAACATCAGACCTTCAATCCTTCATCCCCAGCTTCCGTTAATCACCTTCCAGTATGGCAGTTCACCACCCTTGGTGTCGGAGCGAGAGCCCATTACAGCCGAATGCTTTCATATCGCCTTTACCTGTTCCTCGGGCCCATTTTCCATTTGTTTGTTTTCCTCCGTGGAATAAACAATGCCTATTTAATTCTTTGACGGTTGGAGGTTGAACACTTCAGCTGTTTAGATACACTTTTCGACCTGTGTATAAGCACTTTCTAGTCATAATTTCAAAGACCGATAAGTAGGATATCTGAGGGTGATCGAGTGCCGTTAAGCCCGTTATCGCATGCTACTTGTTAATACATTAAGGACGTTCGTGTACTTACCACAAATATGTCAGAGAAGCCAGATAACTGTTGTGTTTGCGCATGAATATAGGGAATACTTTGAGTAAAAGTATCAAAGCTTGTTCATGACAGCCAGTGCTAGTTACAAGGTTGGTGCTTGACTCATCCGTTGTCTATATTGCTTGTCAGATCAGCGTGACACAGCGATCTATCTTACCTTGATAATACGACACCATAAAAATACACAAGATCAAGAAATCCGATAAGATATTGCTGTTTTGACATGAAGTACCGAAACCAGAGCAATAAACTTTTAAATTTCAATTTAAAAATACGCATATAAGAAAGTTGGCATATAAACTAATTGTATACTTCCAATGAGACGTTTCTGTACGGACACGAGCATCCACTTGCTTGATAAAGACATCAGCTTCTAGACCAATCCTAAACGTCACTTTGAAGAAGTCCATCAGTCAAAATCGTCTTCAGCTCTGTACGTAATTACTCATTGTTTCTCAAATTATATCATGAATATTAAAATCTGTAAAAACAAATATATATACATCTGTTCTCAAAGAAAGATAAAATAAATTGATTGAGATGAAATAAATTCCGATTTAAGGAAAAGATATAGGTAACGATACGAGCAGCTTGAAAGAAGTATATCAGTGCAAGGTGACGGGGAACTTGACAGACTATTTCCATGAGGGTTATGGCATCTGTATGAGATAACTGGCATCTGTATGAGATAGCTGGTATCTGTATGCTGCCAATGCTTTAGTATGCTGTCTACACACCTCTGTGATCGTTTTACATTGTTGTGAAACGGTGTTCCAGCTGACACTGTATAATATGAACCGTCAACGCAGAGGGAATCAATCTGGTTCGCTTGCCGAAACAGTAAGTGAGTTGCACTCAGCAATATTCCAGCTATATGGCGTCTGTAAATAATCGAGTCTGGACCAGACAATCCAGTGATCAACAGCATGAGCATCGATCTACACTATTGGGATACGTTAATATGTGTCAACCAAGTCAGTGAGCCTGACCGCCCGAACCCGTTAGTCGCCTCTTAAGACAAGCATGGGTTACTGAAGATCAATTCTAACCAGGATCTTCACGGGTATGCCGAAACAGATTCCATTTGGCGTAAAAGGCAGCATGGTGGTGAAAATTATATGAATTATCCACCAGGTGTTCGGGAACTTGGTAATCATGCCCTTCTTCATGTCATGTCTAGGAAGAGACATAATAAAAAATAGTTGACCCTTGTTGAGTCGGACTCTTTCATTGTGTTACCTGATAAACACGATGGAGATGAGATGGAGATGGCCTATAGAGACAGTAATCCTTAACCATTTGTTGATCCTGAAATTCAACGTTGAGCGAAACAGTCCGTATTTATGAGGTTTGATCTACACACTCAGTAATTCCAAGAGGAATATGCAGGATGAATTAGAGTACATGTGGCGTTTCTGCCATAATCGTTCCTGTGTTTTTCTTTTGTTTTTTGTTGATGCAGAAATTAACCTAAAGTATCACGCCTTGAAAATCACCAAGTATGTTTATAAAAGTGCTTTGTTGCAGAAATAAACACGACGTGATTTTCCTTGGCAATGAGAGGAAGGCATTTCTTGCTGCGAAGATGATAAATATACGTTTTGGCGAATGCTCATGCCCTCCTTCACACGACTATGAACACTGGGAAGTACATGAAGTGTTTCATAACACACAAACAGCCGTTATCATAAGAACGCTTTCTCGTTAGTATATATGAGAGACGAACAGCAGCGTGCATTCACTAAATGGCATTCTGTTCCTTACAGACTGATCTATACATGTACGTATAGACAAGTAGAAGCCATTGTCGCACCAAAGAACTCACGTTCCAGAATACTGTCTTGAAGTTTGGATTCATAATGGGTAGTGTTGTGAATGGACAACACTTACGATTCTCCGTCAGAACACAAATCTAACACTGAAATATATACTTTAATTCACGTGTCATACCTCTGGGTGCCGATCGAGAAAGTGTTCGTGGAGCTAGGGCATTCGTAAACCTATGTTATACTATAGAGTGACGACAGGTCGTAACGTTACGAATGCTTTGTGGATCGGGACCCTGGAGTCAAATTATGGTTAATACTAAAGAAATATTACCAGATATCAGGATTCCCCGTACCCCATGGTACTGAACCTTGTCTAATTGATTCCAATATAGTGTTCCGGTCCTCATTACCAGATACATAGATACACTATGCCACACGCTATTCTTCACGTATGTAAAAACACATGACACTCGTGCATATTAAAGGTTCTTACCATTAAATGTAATTCTTCCATCCTTGTTGTTGTCGACGACGTCTAAAACGTTGGTGACTTCCTCGTCTGTCAGCGAGATTTCCCCCTGGAAGCCTTTGATGATCAGATGAAACTCATCGTATGGTATATAGCCGATAATCTTCGTGTCGAGAATACGAAAGTACTCCTTCATCTGATGCTCGCTATCGATGTCTACCACCCCCGCCATTGAGAGAGCGTTTTCTTGTCGGTATCGCCGAAATATACACCCTTGAATACGAATCTGTGAAGAAAGAAACGGTCCGGTTCATAAAGTGAGTGAGGAAAGGTCTGGTTGAGAACGGAATGACATATCTGGTTCACAACAGGAGAGAGGGAAGAACGGACAGGTATAGTTCATGACCTGAGTGATGAAAGTTGAGGCATAGCCTGTGACGTGACAGTGATAACAGAAGAGGTATGGTCCATGACGTGAGGGTGAAGAAAGTAAACATATGGTTCATGACGTGAGTG
>VKKT01000993.1:80853-90934 GCA_008038995.1 Haliotis laevigata
AACAGTGCAGTGAAGCCAACAGTTTGAACACCACGACAATAAGTGATCCTTACCTGTTGCCACTTACTGTATATGGCACAACACCTGTGGCAATGTATAACTAAAGTATATGACGTCAACTTATAGAGAAAGGTGTATCAACTTTCCATCAGTGTATAACTTATTGATGTATCACACATAGATGTTGTAAGCGACAGTGAGAYAAAATACAAACAACTCCCCTCSACTGGGACACACACATCTGCTTCATATCACGTACATAAACTATGTTTATAACGAACTGACGAATACGTCGAACCATTTTTTCGTCGAACTGTTTACAAAGAACTACGGTTATAACGAATGAAACAAGCGGTCACGTTGAGTTACCATTGTTTCCTGTACATCATATTGAGTAGGTAGGGGCCAGCTTCCGAATAAAAAGAAAACGAACAAATGAGTGTATTTCCCAATGCCATGTGGATTTCGTTGTATCAATATATAGGTTGTTGTCACAACGATCTCAATCAATAGGACTCGCAAAGAGCAGAGTGTGATCACATGTTTCCATAACTATAAATGATGGTGACAGCCCTGCTACAATGATTTACAGAAAGCAACAGCAGTGTGCTTTAGGTGTCGAGGAAGGATGTCGCACATCTCGCGCTTCCATTTGTGTTCTACGATATAGCTGCAGCATCACAAACAATAAAAGTATTGATTTCGATATTGGGAACAATTTTTATCAATATTCAATGCGTTCTTAACTATTACTGCCTTGGTTAACTGATATCTATGTTAGACAGAAACTAAGTATTAGAGAATATATAACTTTAATTCGCTCTTGCACTTTTCTAGCATTTTGAGTTTTAAGAATAGCACAGCTTGGAATATATAGCATGCTTCTTTCGCGGTTTTTAAGTATTTTTTTTTAATTTAAAGCCAAGCCGAATTTAGATTTTGTAAAGAGCGTCATGACATTTATAGGAAAATAATTCCTGGGAAAGTATGAGAATCTGCATGAGTCTCACCGGGGTCGGAGATGTGCCTGAAGTTGCATCATGGCTGTCGGGGAGGCCGTCATACTGTCGTTGTCGGTGCCGCATGAGAAGAAACAGATCAGCGGCCACCTAATACATTCTGACAAAAACTCGTAAAAGCGACAGTGTTCATATATTACGAGGAGGCTGCCGACGGAGAGGCATCAGTTGGCGAGGTTTATATGACGGGGATAGGTTTAGTATCATGGTTATTGGTTTAAAATGCTGATGGTTTCCCTGTGAAGTTGTAGCAACATTACTCATAACCTTGTTGAAATACTTCAGTGTAATTTGTTGATAGTTTGCCTGTGAACAGTTTACTGTTGTTGAAATTTATGTCAGTGTCGTCCTGGAAATCTTGAGACATGTTAAATTCCAAAATACCATGACATGTGACTAAACACCGACACACAGAGTACAAATATCGTGAAAAATAGATTTTGCTTACAATCAATAATTTTATAACTTTCAAGAAAATTAGTGATACTTCTTCAGAGTAATTTCTTGATATAGTCTCTCGAAAAAGAAACGCAAAGGTGATATAGATATATGAAAATTCAAATATTTTTCAAACTTAGTGTTTGGTTATTATAATTGCGCCATTATAATGATGGTTTGTGTACATGGAACGAATGCTTGTGTGAATGAAACGCATCTTCGGAAACTTTAATGCATGTTTACGTTCGAAAAGTAAGAAAATGTCATGGAGAAAATGTGGTTCGCAATATGCATGTGCAGTTCTGAAGAATCGTGACCAAGGACATTGCCTATATAACGCTGTTTTGCGCTAAAAGAAAACTATCGTTATACTCACCTCTGTAAATCGAAACACTGCCATTTGACCTCTGGAGGCAGGGGACCTCGGATTACCACAGTAGCGCAGGATAGGTACATCCGGGTACTCCATTTCGGAATTGAACTGTCACAGCAACTGCAACTACGCAAACCATTGTATACGTAAAGCTGGACTTGGAGCCAGAAGACTCCATTTTTGCCCTGTGCTGCGACAACTACATCGACGTCGACGGGTCCGGTGGTGCAATAACGTTCGATTCTGGATTCTACAAAACTGGCGACGTGCATGGTTCCAATCACGCTTTCTACGCCAATGCCATGGCAGTAGAGTACGTGTCTATCGACGTCGAAAAGAACATTTTGCCCAGAATTGTGTCTCCCATGTTGCCCGAGGTGGTGGTGAGAGTGTCATGGTGTGGGGGGCCATATCCGTCGCGCAGAAATCTAACTTTGTGCGCCTTTAGGACAATGTAACTGCTATTCGGTACAGAGACGATATCTTAAGGATTCACATAGTTCCGATCATTGAGCGAAAGAATTAGTTGTTCCAGTAGGATAATGTCAGGCGTCACACAGCCCATGCCACCATTCAGTATCTTCAGAATGAGACTATTACAATGGCTTTCCAAATCGCCCGACCTCAACCCACCGAGTATTTGTAGGGTGACGGGTAGGTGAAATTCAACAGGCGCCAACTGTCGCATGCATTTCAAGAGGAATGTAATAAAATTCCACAAGGTCGAATTCAAAGACTTATTCAGTCCATGTCAAGACGATGCAGGTCAGTATTGGGGGCTCATGGTGGTCAATACAGACATTGAAGACAACGCCCAACTCGGAACGGACGCCTTCACATACTGAACTTTGTATACGCTGTACATGTCAACAGACATTTGATCATTATACTGTGAAATTTGGCTGCAACTGATCCAGAATTGCATTTCATTTTGTTATCTCGCTATAAAGTTAGCAGACTAAATTCGTGCCAATACTCCTATTCGTTTCTTTTTTGGGAGAGTATGTGACACCTCGCTTGTCAACAACAGTCCTGTTGAACGATACCATATCATGCTATGATCTTTACAGAGAGGTCTCATGCGTACCTATTGGCACCTTTATTGTATTGAAACTTGTGTGAGTGTGTTCCCTTTCGCTTACACGAGGCGTTATCACTGATATCTAGTGATCAGTTCATACATGTTTCATCACTATTTTCCTTTTTTTCTCCGTGGATATATATAAGACTGCTGTATCCCTGGAGTTGATGTTTCAATCATGTATTTATGTTGACATGTGTCTCCTATACATAATACATGTCCAGTAGCATCGCAAATGTTTTTTTTGCAAACAGACATTAGCATTTTTTTGTCTGATTTTTTAAAGTATGAATTATTTTTGAAAACTAATGAAAATCGATGATCTAGTGATGATATTCTAATGAAGTCAGAAAATGTAAAAACGCATACAAACATATTTTCGTTGAAGGTTTAATCAGAAGTAAACGCCAACGAACTTGCTGATATTGATGTAGAACATCCAACCCGAAACCCTGGCAGTACTTGCCAGAATAATTAACCCGTGAAAATCAGGGTTAGAATTGGTCTTCAGTAAGCCATGCTTGTCGTAAGAGGTGACTAACGGGATCGGGTGGTCAGGCTCGCTGACTTGATTGACACATGCCATCGTATCCCAATAGTGTAGATCGATGCTCATGCTGTTGATCACTGGATTGTCTGATCCAGACTCGATTATTTACAGGCCACCGCCAAATAGCTGGAATATTGCTGAGTGTGGCGTAAAATTCAACTCACTGTCAGAATATTTACGGCATCCAGATACTAGTTCTGCTGACATCGTTGCTCCTCAGATAACGGTGACACAACCTCCATTTACTACCTGTCGGCGTGGAGGTGATACCTTATACCAGCAGTCAATATGCTCAATACATTCTGCAACAGATTGTGGTGAGATAGGATATATGAATTAGGAATTCTATCAAGACACATTAACCTACCTAACCTGAGTGCTTATATACTGTGCCAACATATCATTTGCATACACTGGCAATGTTGGCACCAGAAAGTAACAACATATGTCCTTGTTTCTTTCAAATCCCTGGCATGCTAGAAACTTGGACATTTACACAATATAATGTCAAATTCAATAGTCACAAATATTTCAGTAGAGTGGTGTCGGGTATTACCGAACAGCTGACATCATATCCCACCTAATTCCTGTAGTGTTCCACTATATGAAACCTTAAGTAATACCAACAGAGAACCGTCTAATGTGACATCATATCCCACCTAATTCCTGTAGTGTTCCACTATATGAAACCTTAAGTAATACCAACAGAGAACCGTCTAATGTGACATCATATCCCACCTAATTCCTGTAGTGTTCCACTATATGAAACCTTAACTAATACCAACAGAGAACCGTCTAATGTGACATCATATCCCACCTAATTCCTGTAGTGTTCCACTATATGAAACCTTAAGTAATACCAACAGAGAACCGTCTAATGTGAATCATATTCACACATACAGACTAGTAAATCCTGTCCAGTAAATCTGTAACCGATAAATATTTGACTAGACAGGTTACTTTGCATTATCTACCGTTGGCGGGCTATTCCGAACTGTCGAGTCGGTTTATGCCGCACATACGATGTACAAAAAGTGATCGAAGCCACTCCCTGACTGTCGTTTATTTTCAACGTGTACAGGAAGTTATTAAACTCTTCTGTTACTGACATTTGCATGTTTTTCAGTAAAGGTTATGAGGAAGAGTGTTAGTTGATCGATAGCCCAGTGTTTGCCACGTGTATGACGGCAATGCCTTTGAATATGACAACAATTTCAGGAAGTATTTGAAAAGATCGAATGGACGTCAATATAATGAAATTATACCACGGATGTAAACTAACACAACATATGGCCCAAAATTCCCAGTAAGGAAACAAGATAACTTACACTCTGATACCCTACACGTTGAATGCTAATCAAAGCCTTAGTCAAAAGCTTCAAACACTTCCTCATTACTTTCTGAAATTAAACATTAAAAATTGTATTGGAAAAGACACGAAAAGTTTATTCTTGCCAGAATAAATGTTAGTGATAGATACGATTTCATGATTTACTTTATTGCATTACGAACGATCGATCGACAACATTTGTCAATTGTTCGAAAGATACAAACATACAGTTAATTTATTAACATTCACAGTAAAATATTGATGCCGTTGCAAGCTTTTTCAGGATTCATGTTTATGTTTGGGTTTAAAAGATTCCTAAATCATCTCTCATCTCCCATATGTAAATTGCGTGCATTACGTGAAATATGTGATTCTCCTTGCATGGTCGTTCTCTTTTTTCGTCGTGTTTCGTTTTATATTTTTTAAGTTAAAGGGCAGTTTTGCTGGGCGAGGAAGTTTCGTTCTCAAGCTTTGTTCATAGATAACGCTGTCACGAACAGCAATTTTGAGAAAATATACGGAAATTAATTATATTCGGTTGTACCCGACATCGCTCTACGATGCGTTTTTCTGTAAAAATAGTATAATGTAAAGTGGCAGTCATGCAGGTATTTGCATTCTTACAGCAATATTCCTAACAGAGACACAGAAGATGCTGATTCGCAGATGCCTATTCATGATAAGAGTCGGAATCGTACAATCGACACTGCTTTTAGCAGATATTTCGTATTAAAATGTAAAAGCTTTGTCAGTATGATCACATGTCCCAGTCAGAGGAAATTGACATGCAATCTATCACCAGCGTGCATATTCAGTATAACACTAGTGCAGTGCAACTGACATGGTGAAACAGGATATAGACAAGCCTAAGCCACCAGGACTGTCTATGATTCACTCGGCGTCTATGTACGACAGCTGGTGATCTCCATGAAGTGCAGCAACAACGATACCACTGCACACGCTGGATGAGTTACCGGTTTTTGTGGGTCTTTTGATCGTGGTAGTGACGACGGATGGAAACAGTAGCAATAAGTGTTGTGTCTAGCTGTGATGCACGTGTACAATCATCTATGCTGCAGCGTTCTTCGTATTTTTGTAAGTGTGCTCCTAACCTTGAGAGTCGGTGTCACCGAAGTATGTCACTGTGTTATTCAAGGACCGACACATAAGAAGATCGCGCCACTGGGTAATGACATTATGTACAATGAATGTCAGGTTACGTAAATGACGTTCCAGACAGCAGTAGCGATAATATTGCGTGGGTGAGTGAGTGAGTTGGCTTTTACGCCGATTTAGCAAATTCCAGCAGTATCACGGGGCACCAGAAATGGGCTTAAAACTGTATACCCACGTGGGGCATTGAAACCGGGTCTTCGACGTGACGAGCGAAAGCTTTAACCACGAAACCACCCAACCGCCCCTGATAATATCGACTATCGTTAAGTTGTATGTATTCCTATAATCCTCAAGTAACTTGAGAAGAAGAAGGGGAAGAGATGGTAGTGGTGATAGGGAAGCCCTACTCGGCTTCCTTGTGTACCGACTTTATGAAATGGAGGTCAGCCTCAATAAAAATAATAGCCCTTATTGCAGAGATATTGTGACTTAGATTCACACACATTGTAAGAATCACTAGACGAGCATATTAAATTAGCACAAGGTTGTCGAGTCGTCATGTTCTCTGTACCTATGTATTGAGGTGAGGTGTGGTGTCACTAGTGAGGTGAGGTGAGGTGAGGTGAGGTGAGGTGAGGTGAGTGAGTTAATATTTATCGTCACACGGCAATATTTCAGCCATATCGTGACGAGAAAATTAAACATAACATTATAGATAAAAAAATTTAGAAAATAAAAGCCTGTTGACGAAGAACAGTAAAACTCATAGTGTATCACAGATATCCATTTAAAACTAGTAATGAGATCTAAAACATTTTAACTAGAAATGACAAGACAATGTAGAAACAGGCTATAGATTGCCAACAACTGAAGGTAGATCACCATATTAGGGACCATGGGTGAGGGGTGGTGAAATGGAGTTATCAATATTATTGCATTTATTGCACTTTGGCTGCGTGCGTGCGTGCGTGTGCACGCGTGCGTATGTGTACTGTCGTGGAGCCATCTGGTCCGTGTTTGATTCCATTAATTTCCAGCGTCAGGAAAACAACACAATCTGTTATCATATGTCGGTATGACACAGCCAGGAGATCGACCAAACGTTCAATGCTTGTTTCAGACTGTTACTATTGATTAGTGTATACAAACAGATATTTTGTTGTGGAATGTTGGAAATAAGCGTATGATGGGTAGTCTGGTAGAGGTTGGAGACGTTCCAAGAAGATCCATTATGAACTGACCAGAACCCATATCCTGGTGTTGTCCATTTTCTTCGGTACCCATTTCAATGCCAAAACATGCATTGGCGGTATTCCACACAATATTGCCCTGTCAGAAACTGGACATTATTGAGAATTTTCTGTGAAATATGATACTCAGATATATGTAGTCCTCTCCCTCAGCTGTTACCTGTAATCAAGCTTCTACAGCACACTAAGCAATAACCTATGAAAATGACGGCCTGGAAATAATCCAGTGATCGACACCATGAGCATCGATCGAATATGGACACGTTGACGTAGTAGCTGGCAATGTGTACAACGACCACCCTATTCCCTTACACACAATCAGTCACCCTCAGCAACAACCCGATTTCCATCACGACTGTCGGTATTAACGCCGTACTCAGCAAGATGCGGTTATACCAAAGTGGCCTGTATATAAGCACATCTGGACCAGACATACCAGTGCTTGGTACTATGTACAACGATCAAGGAAGATGACACGCGGTCAGCAACTCCTGGAGATGACCAGTCGATCTATTTAATCGCCTCTTAACGCACGAATAAACGGGGTAGGGGGTAGGGGGGAGTGTATGTACAATCAGAAACCTTAAAACAGCAGTATAACAAAATAAAAAAATATTTCCAAACCGTATCGCAGTTGCACTGAAACGGTGGTTCTTGTATAATGTATAATTGTATAATTTCCCGAAATGTTTGAAGAATGACCCGTTTGTAGAATTTGTAAAGTTTAACTCAAAATAAGCATAAGCATCTCAGATGGGTTAAATAACAAGAGAAAGTAATTCCCTACAAACAATACTGTACGAAATAGACGGTATATATACTCATGCCAATAATGGTTGTCAYCCCCTCCCCACCCCAACCCCACAMACACCYCACACMCCCACCCCACACCCCCTCTCCAATTAAAAAMATTGAAGGGGGTGAYAACCATTATTGGCATGAGTATAGAAATCTGCCGGCAATACTCTACTTTGTTGTCTCTATAGTCCATATAATGAAAATAAAACTTCCATTACATACAAATGCTATTGAAACCCAAAGAGAATATAAATGCGCTATAAAATCCCAAAACCTACAATTGTGAGTGCAAGCAATTTGCACGCATGTATGATGTCTTATCTTTGCTTTAATGGCTTATGTTACCTTGCTGGCAGTTCTGTAATCTGTTGCAAGTGTCTTATATTTTTTTGTTTTTAGGAGGTCACAAAAGCATTATCCACGCACCGTTTCAGTGATAACTGCAAAAAACTAAATTAAACCACAACTCAATATACTTGTTACTTGTAACCTAGACTTTATGAACAATAGTTGTGTATATAATATAAATGACACGAGGCACATTTTCTTGGAGTAGACCATTTCCACAATAGTAATGCATTGACAGTGGAAACCAACACCAACGTTTCGTTAAGTACTACCGCAGCTTGAAGTAACAACTGGTATAATCTGTCAATCTGGAAACGGTAGGCATCACTTGTGGCAAATTACCTCTTTGTGGTATTCAGCTTCATAATCAGTTTGGCACGTGCTGTGATCACGTGATGCTCAGTGACATTGACTTTCTGATTGCTCTGCTTATGTGTCTCCATGACCTACTCTATCAGGATGTATATCAAGTTCTCCTGTTGAAATGAGTTGTGCCAGGTTCTAAATGACAGCTTATCGTTATGCCATGTCAATTACATATGTGTGTTGTAAGTTTATTAATTATTAAACCCGTGAAAATCCGTGTTGAAATTGATCGTCAGTAACCCATGCTTGTCGTAAGAGGCGACTAACGGGATCGGGTTGTCAGGCTCGCTGACTTGGTTGACACATGTCATCGTATCCTAATTGCGTAGATCGATGCTCATGCTGTTGATCATCGGATTGTCTGATCCAGACTCGATTATTTCCATATAGCTGGAATATAGATGATTGTTGCGTAAAACCAAACTCATTCACTCACTCACTAATTAATAATTAAGGCTGGTCATAAGAGGTGGTTCGCGGAACTTTACCTCTTCGTTTGCCTTCAACGAATTTGAAATGAAAACAACAACAAAACACATTCATAAACTTTTTCTTCTTTTTTTCTTTGGCTGAAATTAATTGTTAATCTACTAACACAGGGTATTTTCGGTCAATACCTCGACATAACACTCAACACAACGATAAAATTATCTCTACAATCATGCAAAAAGTTTACTGATAGAGTCAAGTGTACATTTCTGACTACATCAGAAACATGTGTTTATGAATCACTGCCAAATACTGATGACATCAGGCGTTCCTATTATCAGGTGAGCGAACACTACCCCATCTGTCAACAAACACACGCAAAGGCAATTCAAATATTCATCTTCAAAATAACAAGGACATATGGTAGAAGTCAACATTGGCTTGTTTTTGTCACTAATGCGTGTCAAATTGGAAAATATCTAAAACGTTTTGAATGCGTGCAAGTGTCATAAGGCGAATGCCACAGGAGCAAGGGTAACGAAAATGGTCAACATGGCCCTTCATTTCTTTTGGGTTTAAGGGGTTGTATAATCAAGGTGTTTAGGCACCAACTTACAAGTGTAATCTATAAAGTGTTTTGGTTTGAACCCACCGGTGATCAAGGAGATCCTGCAGTATGTCTTTCTTACACCATAGTAAACAACGCCTGTAGTTTGTGTCATGTGGTATATCCCTCACACGTTAGGCCGTATATTACATCACGACTGCATACTTAAACATGTCTTCATTCATTTCAGAAACTTAAGGTGGTACCACAGGACCTTTCAACATATGGATCCTTCTACACTGGAGACTCGTACATTGTTTTAAGCGTAAGTATTCTTGGGTTCATCTTCACCAAGGATGTCCAGTAGAGAAGAAAGTCTTGGTGACTGACTGACTGACTGACTGAGTTTGGTTTTACGCCGCTTTTAGCAATATTC
>VKKT01000995.1:72496-89467 GCA_008038995.1 Haliotis laevigata
CTTCAGATCAAAATCTCTAAAATACAGGGGTTGCGTTTCTTTTTTGACAGAGTTTATTAGCTCTATAAAACATCTTGTCTCAATCGTGACACCAACAAGTGAACACGGGCTGTGTTGTGGCACCAAGTGGCAATATGTCTGCCTGTAGAAGTGTCCGATACTGCGTCTGTGCAGCAGACTCGGGGCAATAGTTAACATTATAACTGGCTATTATTGTTCACACATAAATCCACTTTGCAACACGAATCATGTGCTTAGTTGCCTTTCCCCATGATGTACTTCCATTCCTCACAGAAGCCCAACACAAAACAGGAAGAAGCTACCTGGCTACGATCTTTCAAATCTAAGGATTATGTCACATCTGTCATCATCGTTACAATCTCAGATTCGTATATGTTATGACATTTTGGCAAAACAGTCTCACTGAAATATGTATAAAAATTCCTTCTTTATTTCTGACAAGGAGGAATTGCCAATGTTTTAGGGTTACATACATCGCAAGAAATATCACTGATTTACCAATGAGGGCGCCAAGAATGATGGACGTAAAGATACTTTCTTCACATACGATGATGACAGTACCTGCTATGGCCTACGTATCTATATTTTATGAATTGCACTATTTCTTCATTTACCTAGCCCTAATTAAATCAAAATGTAGATATTAAAACCTAAACATGTTCACCTGACAGGCAGTCTTAAAGACATCATAATTCTGTGGAGCGAATTACCTGTACGAAGTACCTATGTGGCACCAAAGTTACATCATCAGCTTCCCCTCTTTAGCAAAATCATTTTAGCTAACCTTCTGACCTTGTTTCGTGATATTTGTACATTTATCACATGCATCATTGTTTTTTTTCCTTTTGTCTTATGTATGTTAAAAAAACAATGAGGAGGAGCCAGCTCTAAGATAAAAAGGAAATAAATGGACAAGCACACACAACTGCACTCGTTATAAGAAATGCAGTGCACGAATGTACTATTGTATCTTCGTGTCAGCATTGGTTCATGAGATGAGAACACTGACTCTGTATTTATAGACATCTGAATTGTGTCTATTTTAGCTCAGATGATGAGTGATGTGTACATGTGTTACTGCCGGGGATCATTTACTGGATATATCGTGCAGGTTGTGTATGTTATCATGCCAGTCTCCTCAATCAAGAAGAGAAAAATTGCTGATATGATGGCCTATTTCAATAGATAATTTTTTACATACGTCTGTGCAAGTGCGTATTAGTACACGAGGTAACTACTATCAATCAAACACTGCTGACATGTTTATGTACATTAATATAAAGTTAATTCTTGCACGAAATCTTTAATATACATGCCTACCTCATATCTAAACATTTTGGTACCTGGTGACATCGTAGGACAACATTACCTGGTGTCATTAAGAGATAAGAGTACCTGGTGACATTGTGAGACAACAGTACCTGGTGATATTGCGGGACACCAGTACCTGCTGGCATTATGATTCAACAGTACCTAGTGACATTGTGGGACAACAGTACCTGATGACATTATGAGATAACAGTACCTCAGGACAATGTGGGACAACAGTACCTGGTGACATTATGAGACAAGAGTAGCTGGTGACATTGTGACACAACAGTAACACCTGACAGTGAGAGCCAACAGTGCCTGCTTTCAATGTGAGACAGCAATAACAGGTAAATGCGTGGGACAAAAAGTACCATGAAAGGGCGGGACAGTACCTGGTGACACAAGGGACAATACCTCCTGACGGTGTTTGACAGTGTGGGACAATAGTAGCCTGTGAAAGGAAGGGACAGGACCTCGTGACAGTGTTCGACAACAGGGCCTGCTTTCAGTGTTAAACAACAGTACCTGGTGGTAATATAAAACTTGAGACGACAATGCTTGCCAGCACTGACAATTTACCAGATAACACTACCCCATCCATTAAGTCCTAGTCATGGTGATAATATAAGCGCACAGTCGACAACGGCGGGTCCAAAAACAACTGTACACGTAACTCTACAGGGAGATGTGGAGATAACAGGCGGTTCCACGGATCAACAAATCTGGCAAATGCGTTACATCAGAGGACACAGCAGTATCACAGCCCCTGCCTTGTCAGTATGAGTCAGATAGGAGAGGCCACGCACGAACTGTTTACAACATTATAGCCCTACTACCAATGAATAAGTCGCCACACCCTACTAAACTTATGACATTTCCTTGATACTGATATCAGTGACAGTTCTAGAGTCACAACAATCTTCTTATCTAGATTATGCAGCCATACACCGTTCGCTATGCAAAGATGGGTCATGTTGAGCCAGATTAAGACTGAAGTGTTGGCAATGCTCTGTCTGGTGCCAGGCGTATTAGCCCAGCCTGTCTCACAGTCCATGAACGTTGTTATTTTACCTTCCACCCAGCTCTTACTCCAGTGCAACTAAATTAAGCAAGTATGGATTGTTCTGAGGTTCTGAATCTCAAACCGCATTGTACTTTGCACTTTAAGAAGAGTTCCTCCTGGATTCTATCAAAGTCATATATTTTCAGAGGCTAAATGTTAGTGTATTTTGACTTCCACAGTCAATTTGAAGCAGTGGTTACCGCCCGTTATGAAGAAACGCACGGCACCATCCGTATTTTCATACAGCATGTTAATGTTGGAAACAGAAACATTGTTTAAACTTATGCCATTGCATAAATGTTTACGGTATTGTCGACATGTGCGAAAGATAACAACAACGATTTTAGAAGACTTTGGATTTCTTTGAAAAGTTAAAACCACGTTTTTTTAAAGGAAATAATGTTAAACCGTTTCCTGAACAATACACGTTCAAGTGCATGAAATGTTTATGGAAGCATTTATAAAGTATTTTACAAAAAATATGTTTGAAATGCAATAAACAAATGTTCAGTGAAAACATTGCTTAAACGTTTCTGGAACCATACAAATTAACGTGAAAATTACTTTCAGAATATTTTTTGCTGAACATTTTAGAAAAACATTAGAGTGAATGTTTCACAAAAACAAAACATTTCCGGAACATTTCGTGACATGTTTCTTGGATGTTTGTAAGCCGTGCTTTACTTTCTTCCAAGTATATATATACAGCGTTAGTCACGCCACAAACCACATAATACAAAACCGTCATGAAATACATTACCCGATCGTATTTAAAAAAGATCAAAGAAACAGGGCGTTTTAGAGTAACGTTTAAATTGTATTGCAATTTTTTGACGTGAACATTTTAAAACAAGCAAGAACGTTGGCGTTGCAGCTGTTGATGGATCGGTGATGGGTCTCTCCAGTGTTTTCTTCACTCTGAAAGGAAGTCTTCAGGAGGACCACCGTTTAGTTGGAATATGGCACTCTCCAACGGCTATCAACAGTCAACATCTTCAACGCGTTTGCGAATCCTTACACCATCGACTTCTGCCTGAAAAGTTTTCATCAAACATTTAACTGAGATATTCACCCGTTTTGATATGAACATTTTCTTTCCAAAACTACTATATATGTTTATCAAGAGGAGATACTTATTTGGGGCTCTAAGATGTGACATCGTGAATCAGCATTTAATTTACGATCTGTTAACACCAATATTCCAGCAAAATGACCGGTGTCATATGACAGGAATCGAGTGTGAACCAGACAATCATTTCCTTATAAGCATGAATGTACAAAATTGGGATACGATAACAAGCAAAGGACCGACCATAAGATCCCGTTTGTTTGTTTTCAGAACAGAACTATAATACTGGTTCAGACAGGAAACTCACTGAACAACATATCCGTACTACTAGTTCAGGCGGATAGCACACCCTGAACAACAGAAGTCTACTGCTGGTTCAGGCAGATAACACAACCTGAACAACAGAAGTCTACTACAGGTTCAGGCAGATAACAAACTCTGAACAACAGAACTCTACCGCTGGTTCAGACAGATAACATAACATACCCTGAACAACCTATCTGCACTAAGAAGGATTCGTCGCTTCACATTCAATTACATCTCGTCATCAGAAGCGGGCAACGGACGTGAAATACAGACGTTCCTCCACATGAGAATACCGACAAAATTTACACAACATCACGTCACAGACTGATGAAAGACAATGTCGACTACTCTGTTTCCAGCCAAAGGAGGAACACAGACTTGTTTCCATCTTCACTCGCTGCTGTAACAGCTCTACCTGCCTTCCTCAGCATCTTCCTGCACACACGGGCATTCCTGAAGAGCAACATCAAAGGAGCCGCTATTGCAACTCCATCACCACAATAATCTCTTTCCCGGCGATTCCTGAACGACGCTGCAGATCCACAGTGAAGATGTTGCATCTTATGTGATAGTTAATATCCGTGTTGTCTACACAGAAGGTCAATGACGGTAATGAGAGGTGGTTTAATTAATGTAAATGCAGACCACCTGATAAAACACAGGGCCCAGTAGCAGCGACGTGGCAGTTACATGCAGAGAGTATAAAAGTGGAATTGTTAAACAGCGTAATGATTGTACATCCGTTCATGCAATGGAATTCTGTATGTAATGTATTTCATCTTATTTCATGCATGCCTTTTGAAAAAAAATAAAATTACCAATCATTTTTTTTTTTTTTGGTTTGCTTATTGTTGAAGTTGGATTTTCTGTATCATAGTAACACTTTGCTTGACATATATCAAGAGTAAGGATTCTCATAAAGGCAATATCGCTGCTGTTACCTCGATCAAATCGTTGAACCCCAAACTCAGACCAAAAGCACCTCGCCATTAGTGATAAGACTAACGTTACCTCACTAATACATGTTGTATTGGGTAACAGGCAATACACGTCTACATAGCATGATGTATTGTTTCATATTGTTTCGAGTCTGTGCGTCAGTCCTTTGCTGAGTGTTACTTTATAATACAGTCAGCTCTCGTTAATCCGACACAATCTATGAATGTTAATAAATGAAAACAAGTATGTATTGTTAGCTTTTTCTATTTCTGTCAATATTTTTACATACGATGAAGATAACTAGATCTACCATTTCTAATATGCATGCAACAGTATGGCGATCATGACATTTAGTAAACATTGATATTTTCACTCAAATACACTAATCCGACATTTTCATTAATCCGACATTTTCGTTAATCCGACATATTTCTCTGCAGCCACAAGTGTCGGATTAACGAGAGTTGACTGTAGTTCATATCTTAACTGTAATTGAATGTTATTTTCTAATATTACTATTTTATTTTGTACAGCCATGACAATTGCACTGCATAGAATTGTGTACCACCACACTATTTTGTACTGCAGGTTTTAATCTCTTCCAGAACATTGTATAGATTTGTGATCACACTTTAAATACTAGTGTGAACTCAGTACTAACATTTCTTTCTTGTTTGTTGATTTCAAACTAAATATTTTGTGTACATACTTCTGTGGTTACTTTCAGTACGTTTGTAACAAAATGTGCCTTGACTATATATTGCGATGCTATGCTTTTTAAGCAGATGTGATATTTAATAACGCGGAAGTAAAAATAGTACCTTCATAGCTTTGTGTCCGTTGAAACAGTTGTTTTACAGGACGACAGATGTTGCAACTTGGTACGGGTTTGATCATTGACGGCTTCTGAAGAAACACATCTTCGCTTTTGTTGCAGAGAAAACAGACAGAACGTTTAGCTGAAAACACAAACACAAAGCATCTTCAAGCGCCTGCAGAATGTACAGTATCACATGTTCCTGAAATCGAGAAGTGTTGAATCCTGTCACCGCGCTTCTTGTTGTTTCTGCTCAAAATTGAAATCAAATTCTTTGCAAGAATTTCTTTTCTCCAAGAAGGATAATTTAGAAGAAAACACCTACTTGTAGTTTATGCAGTCACAGCACATATTTATAAAACGTTATTCTTAACAGAAGAAACTTGACAGCACCTGGTGAAAGTGTAACCTTGGTACCTTAATGTTCAAACTTGACATACCTGTACATGGATATGTAGCATTTCCATATATGCCGTTCATATAATATACAGCCGGTGAAGATCCGGGTTAGAATTGATCTTCAGTATCCCATGCTTGTCGTAAGAGGCGACTAACGGGATCGGGTGGTCAGGCTCGCTGGCTTGGTTGATACATGTCATCGGTTCCCAGTTGCGTAGATATATAGCCTCCACATAGCTTGAATATTGCTAAGTACAACAAACCAACCAATCATTTGATATACCTGTACATGTGTATGCAGTTCCTTCACGTGACATTTTCACCGAACATACCTGGTATATTTTACGAACATTGCAGATGGCTGTGGATGGGATCTGATATTTTGTTGTTGGACGATGTTTAATAATTCTGTAGTACACAACCGACCCTCACCACGTAACACGACGTCCAGCATGTATAACTACAGTGTCTGATGCCTTCCAGCACACGAGGACACAGTGATGTGCCCATGATGTTCAGCAGATGGTCAATACTTCACTTCAGCTTATTTGGTCTGATGTTTGGAACATGACCCAGGAGTTGCTATATTGTTGTCTCTGATTGAGAAACTATGCTTGAATTACTATGAAAAAAGATTCACGTTTAGCTAATATCCCCCACTTGCCCTGTGTTGCGTTGTTGTAGTGTTGTGTTCCTGTGGGCTACATACCAAGCCGAAGTCAGAATGGGTACCGGCAGCATGGTGTATGCGTTTTATCTTCACTGTGCATCTCGAGATATTCCATTCTCTCAAAATGTATTTTTCTGTATATACTCTGATGTAAGAGTCAAGTGTTATCACGCGTGTGCTCGGATGCTCCAAGACGAGGGGTTGTTATCAAGGGGCAAACACCTTCAGTGGGAAGTGCAGGAATACATCGACAACTTCAAACAAACCTGACGCCAAGGTCGCCTGAAGATAGCATTGTTACAGAACTTGTACATTCCGATAGTTCCTGCAGGTGCAGAGTTTAACCCATATCACCTCCCTCCGTCGTTTCCTTTTACCATCCCCCGGAGCGGGACTATATGAGCATGTTACAGAAATTAAGGTTCATACTCAGTAAACACAGGCGACGTGTCGGAAATAGCAGCAAGGAGTTTTTGTCGGTTTTAATTTAGACCTGTTTCCGCAATCAGTGTCAAAGACAGAACTACCCCTTGGCCGTGTTCGTGCTGTAGCATCATCGGGCATGAATCTTCACCCACATCACGTTCACTTCAGTGTGTCCGTTGTGCTGGACTGTATCAGCCACTTTATCCATCTGTAAATGCTGGGTGTTTGTGTGTACAGCGTATCTAGTTATCTCATTAAGGTTGTATCAATCTGTCTACATTCCAGTGTAGCACATATGGATTCAAGTAAGTGTGATATTGGTACAAGAGACAGTATAATACAATTAAAACCTTGTGGTTATCTTATAACTACTTTAATAGCACCGTATATGTGAAAATTCCAACATAATGGGAAGTTGGACATAGCATCTGTACACATAAATGGTTCTGAAATTCACCCAAAAATGCAATAAGCATAAATTCAAATATTAGCTCTGAAAGCATCGAGTCGTGACACCAACAAGTGAAAACGGACTATGGCACATGGCACCAAATGGTAAAATACCTGCTGGTAGAACAGTCTGATATTGCGTCTGTGCAGCAGACTCGGGGCAATAGTTAACATTATATCGGTGCCCTCGGCTATTATTCTCACACATAACTCCTCCATGCAGCAGAATTATGTGCTTAATTGCCTTTCTCTATTACGCCCAGATGTGCTTACATTCCACACAGAAGCCCAACACAAATCTGAAAGAAGTTATCTGGCTACCGTCTCTGAAATCTGAGGATTATTTCACATCTGTCATGATCGTTAAAATCACAGATCCGTATATATTAAGACATTTTGGCAAAACAATCTCACTTAAATATGCATAAAAATTCCATGTTTTTTTTCTGATAAGGAACCTAGAGAGGATTGACAGTGTTTTCTGGTTACATTTATTGCACGAAATATCACTTATTTACCTACCAGGACGCCAAGACATAAAGATACTTTCTTCACAAAACGATTCTGCCATTAACTGTTATTGCCTACGTACCTTTATTTTATGAATTCTACTATTTCTTCATTTGACTAGCCAATATTAAATCAGCATGTAGATGTCAAGACGTAAACATGTCCACCTGACAGACAGTCTTAAAGACATCATCATTCTGAGAAGCGAATTATTTATAGGAAATACCTCTGTGGCACCAAAGTTACATCATCAGATATACATCTTTAGCAACGTCATTTTAGTTAACGTCCTGACCTTGCTTCATGATATTTGTACATGTATTACATGCATGTTTTTCCTTTTCCTTTTGTCTCATGTATGCTACATAACAATGACCATGCGCCATCTTCAAGATAAACAGGAAATACACAGGCATTCATACAGGCCGGCTGGGTTATCACCATAGTCGTGACACAAATGTAGTTGTTGTAAGAAAAGCAATGCAGGAAATGTACTAATGTGTCTTCGTGTCAGCATTAGTTCATTACGTGAGACGAGAACATTGACTCTACATTTATAAACATCTGAATTGTGTTTATTTCAGTTCAGTTTCAGTTACTGCCGGGGATCATTTACTGGCTATATCTTGCAACTAGGGTATGGTATCATGTCAGTCTCCTCAATCAAGAAGAGAAAAAGTGACAAGGTGCTGATATGATCGCTTATTTCAACGGATAATTTCTTACACACGCCAATGCAAGTGCGTATTAGTATATGGGGTAGCTACTATCAATCAAACACTGTTGACATGTATATGTATATCGATAAACTGTTAATTGTTCAGGTGAAATCATAAATATACATGCACACTTCTTATCTAAGCGTTTGCTACCAACTTGTGCATTTTTACAAACATTTCTACTGACTGGCAGGTAAAATGCAAAGCAACATAACCTGTTGATAACGTGAAGTAAGATCACCAGAAGGCAGTGTCGAACCACAGTACCTGGTGACATTTTGGGACATCAGTAGCTTGTGACATTGTGAGACAACAGTACCTGGTGACATTGTGAGACATCAGTACCTGGTGACATTTTGGGACATCAGTATCTGGTGACATTGTGGGACATCAGCAGCTGGTGACATTGTGGGACATCAGTAGCTGGTGACATTGTGGGACATCAGTAGCTGGTGACATTGTGGGACATCAGTAGCTGGTGACATTGTGGGACATCAGTAGCTGGTGACATTGAGAGACAATAGTAGCTGGCGACATTGTGGGACATCAGCAGCTGATGACATTGTAGGGCATCAGTAGCTGGTGACATTGTGGGACATCAGTAGCTGGTGACATTGTGGGACATCAGTAACTGGTGACATTGTGGGACATCAGTAGCTGGTGACATTGTGGGACATCAGTACCTGGTGACATTGGAGACAACAGTACCTGGTGACACCGCAGGGCAACAGTAGCTGGTGAGAGTGTTTGAGACAACAGGGACTGGTGACATTGGAAGGCAAGAGTAACTGGGGGCATTCGGAGACAACAGTGCCTGGTGACATTGTGAGACAACAGTAGCTGGTGACAGAGCGGGAGAACAATACCTTCTGACAGTGTTTGGCAGCGTGGGACAATTGTAGCCTGTGAAAGGGCGGGACAGTACCTGGTGACAGTGTTCGACAACGGGGCATATTTCAGTGTTAGACAACAGTACCTGGTGACATTGTGGGACAACATTCCCCTGTTACAGAGTGGGACAACACTACCTTCTGACTGTTTGACAGCAATAACTGGTGACAGTGTCGTACAACAGTAACTGGTGGTAATATAGGACATGAGACGACAATACTTGGCAACACTGACAGACAATACCAGATGACACTACCTCATCCATTAAGCCCCAGTCATGGAGATAATATCAGCGCACGGTTGCTTATAGCGGGCCCCAAAACAGCTGTATACGTAACGCTACAGGGAGATGTGGAGATAACAGGCGGTTCCACGGATCAACAAATCCGGCAAATGTGTTACATCAGAGAGACACAGCAGTATCACAGTCCCTGCCTCGTCAGCATGAGTCAGATAGGAGGGGCCACGCACACGAACTGTTTGCAACATCATAGCCCTACCATCAATAACATAGTCGCCACGCCCTACTAAACGTGTTCCATTTCGTTGATACTGATGCCAGTGGCAGTTCTAGAGTCACATCCATCTTCCTATCTAGATTATGCAGCGTTCACTATACAAAGATGGGTCATGTTGAGCTAGATTGAAACTGACGTGTTGGCAATACTCCCTCTCTTGTCAGGCGTATTTGCCATGTCTGTCTCACAGTCTGTGAACCTTATTATTTTCCCTTCCAGCCAACCCTTACCTCAATGCAAAAAGAACTAAATTAAGCTAAAGCTCCCATCTAGCTCCTTGTCACTTAAAATGGATATATTTTCAGAGGCGTAATTTCAGTCTAATTCGCCTTCAATTGATAGTCAACTTTAAGCAGTGGTCAACACGTAGTAAGAAAATTCTCACAGCCCCATTTCTATTTTCATACATTATGAAACTTTTTTTAGAATTGTGCCATTGAATAAATGTTTACGGTATTGTGAGCACGTATGAAAGTTGGTCCTGAGGTTTGATTATAAGTCTGTATTCTGATATATGTTTTTCCTGCAGCACAACACTAACGTCACTTTGAACACTGCAATCGGAACAACAGGTTTAACTAGGATATCTGGTGCTCTCGGTTATTATAGCTGACACATAAATCCACCATATGCAGCACTAAAAGTTTTGAAAAGTTAAAACCACGTTTTTAAAGAAAATGTTGCCAAAACGTTTCCGGAACAGTAGACTTAATAATTTTGAATGCAATAAACAATTGTTTAGAGAAAACATTGCCCAACCATACAAATTAACGTGAATATAACTTTTAGAATAATTTTTGCTGAGCATTTTGCCAAAACATTTGCCACAAAAATGTTCAAACATTGCAGCCAGTTTGTTTCCGAACATGTTTCATACAGCCACGTGAACAAAACAATTTAGAACATTTCCGGAACATTTCGTGTAATATTTTGAGATGGAGATCCAAAAACCAATCGGTAAAGAAATACAGTACATTCTGGTTATAATGCCACCGTTTGTCCAGGAGAAAATATGGCATTATATCCAGGGTGGCATTATAACCAGGTAGGACAGTAAGAGGCCCTTTCCAATCAACAAAGTGACTGAGCTGATGTCTCCTGTAAGGATCCTTGAATGACTAGATTATCCCAGCATCTAGGGGCTGCAGGTGACTTGTTGTTGCAGGTGGCAGGAAGTGAATTGTCACATGTTTTATCCTATCTGGGATTACAAGACTATATAAAGCATTAAAGAGTTTGGTCAATTAATTTGAGTCATGTCAATTAACCAATTAAGGTATGTATACTACGTGCAGCCAGTGTAATTGGCATTATAACCCGGGGTAAATAACGTTTTGTTCCAAAAATCATTGGCATATGACATTACTGTATATCATTTATATCCCCTGGGCCGTGTTCCAGCAGGCTGTGGAATCATCGGGGATGAATCGTCACCCACATCACGTATACTGCAGTATATCCCCTGGTTCTAGACGCTGACAGCCACTGTATCCATCTGTAACTACTGGATGCGTGTGTATACAGCGTATTTATTTATTTCATCATAAGGGTGATATTGGTACAAGAAACCGTATAATACAATTAAAACCCTGTGGTTATCATATCGCTGCATAAATACCACTGTATAGTTGACAATGCCAGCAAGGAAGGCTCACATATCATCTATACTCATACAATCATCTAACAAAACCTCTACTAACATCATGAGAGTCTGGGATATGCACGATAAATCAGTCAAGGGCATGTAGTTTAAATTCGAATGTATCAACAGTAAAACTACCGAGTAGATGCACTGCAAATCAGTCGAGGAAATTAACTGTATATCGTTTGAAGTCATACACTGTAATTAAATCATTAAAGGGCATGCTCTCTAGATCAGTCAAAGACATACATTATAACTCAGAGGGCGATATGAACTGTACATAACCCGATGACATAAACTGTAAAAAAGTCGAGGACATGAAACGTTCATCAGTGGAATAAATCTATTAATAGGCTCTGTAAATCAGTTGTGTAAATGAACGGTAAATCCGTCGACGGGATGACCTGTAAATCTGTAAATCTGTAATACATTATGAATATGTCGAGGACATACACTGTAAATGATTCGAGAACAAGTGCTTAAATCATTCACGGGTCTGATCTGTAAATCATTCAGTGACATAAGCTGTAATTCAGTCCAGGCTGTGATCTGTAAATCATTCAGTGACATAAGCTGTAATTCAGTCCAGGTTGTGATCTGTAAACCATTCAGTGACATAAGTTGTAATTCAGTCCAGGTTGTGATCTGTAAACCATTCAGTGACATAAGCTGTAATTCAGTCCAAGCTGTGAGCTGTAAATCAGTCAGTGACATAAGCTGTAATTCAGTCCAGACTGTGAACTGTAAATCAGGCTACTTTAAGACATAATCTGTAAATATACAGACAGACAATATGAAAATAGGCGATGAGCCGTTGATCAGTCGATCACATGCTCTGTATGTCAGTGAAGGACATGAACTGTAAACACGTAGAGGGAAAAAAATACACATCAATAGATCTGAAATTTACCATAGAATAAAATAAGGACGTGTTCAAATATTAGCTCTATAAAACATCTAGTCTTGATCGTGACACAAACAAGTGAACAAGCAGGAGTATTGTGGCGCCAAGTGGCAATATCTCTTCCTGTAGAACTGTCCTTTTGCAGAGCTGCCCGATCCTGCGTCTGTGCAGCAGACTCGGGACTATTGTTAACGTTATATCTGGTGATCTCAGGTGTTATTGCGTACACATAAATCCACCATGCAGCACAGATTATCTGCTTAATTGCTTTTCTGTTTTGCCCAGATGTGCTTACATTTCACACAGAAGTACCACAGAGCTCTAATCTGAAAGACCTTATCTGGCTACGATCTATGAAATCTGAGGAGCATATTCCATATCGCACGATGGTTAAAATGTCAGATTCGTGTATGTTGGCTAAACAGTCTCACTGAAATATGAACAAAAATTACTTGTTTACTTCTGACAAGAAACCTATAAAGGAATGTCAGTATTTTCTGGTTGCATTTATTGGCAAAAAGATCACTGATGTACTTACCAACACGCCAAGGAAAACGGTCAGAAAGATATTTTCTTCACAAAATGATGTTGTCATTATCTGTCTTACACGGCTGGTTTTGTGACCTACGTATTTTCATACAATGAAATATGGTTTGATCTTTACATAAATAGGTGGCGTCATATATATATTATAACAGTAAACTTGGTACTGCACAATGATGATGTGTCCCAGTCCACCCCGCTGTGAATGGGTACCTCGTAAGGATGAGAAAGTCACATTAACTCGGTGCGCCTAGTGGCTGCAAGAGTTGTATGATACCCAGGGAGTTGAGATTGAAAGTACGATGTACCGCTGAGAGTGACATCCAATGATCGAGGGGAAAAATACCAGCGCCTTGAGCATGTACTTGTTGCTTGGATATGTGTGCTATTTGAATATCCAATAAAAAAAACAAAAAACAAAATAAAACAAAGGTCCTGTTATCTAATACATTTTCTTGTATACAGAGAAAAAAACGAACAAGAAGTACACGCAGATGTGATTTATGGAATTCAGGCTGGCACAGTTTTCTGATGAAACCAGGTTATTCCGAAGTGTATGATTATTTAAATTAATCACAGGTTTCTCTCACACATTTCGAATTTTGTACATCAAGATAAAGAAGAAGAAAGAAAAACCCCAAAAGAGTTGAGTGAGTGAGTTTAGTTTTACGCCGCACCCAGCAATATTTCAGCTATATGGCGGTGATCTGTAAATAATCGAGTCTGGACCAGACAATCCAGTGATCAACTGCATGAGCATCGATCTGCGCAGTTGGGAAGCGATGACATGTGTCAACCAAGTCAGCGAGCCTGACCACCAGATCCCGTTAGTCGCCTATTACGACAAGCATGGGTTACTGAAGATCAATATTCTAACCCGGACCTTCACGGGTAAAAAAAACCAAAAAGAGTTGAACATCCTGAGCGCATATGTTTATATTTTACGATGAGGGTTTTAGCTTGCAGTGACAACGGTACAAGAATCTGTATCGAAACGTCGCACTCACGAATAAAAAGAAGTTGTTATCCMTAAAGTTTCTTCTATATTGTACTTCCCAATTTCTAAAATGCCACTCAAAGAAGTTGCAGTGAATATTATCTAACGGATGCGAAGTGATTATACAATTTCTTTACATGAGTAGCCCGTAAGTGGAATCGCTACAGACTTGAATTTGAAAAGTAGATGTCAAAATGTACATATGTTAACCTGTCTGTAATTTATCATAATTCTAACTACCATTTATAAACATATCAATAGTATTTTCCAATGTGTTTATAATTCTAAATTTTCATCTATACATGAGGGTGGGGTGTGGGGTATGGGGCGTATATGAGGAAATGTTGAAGAAATTAAACAACCTATACTAATTAATTAGCAGTGTTGACTGGCGTCGTGACTTGCATCTGCAAACTCCTTCGGATCGGAATATGAGCAATTTCCACTTCACGTTCATTTGTTTGAAAAGTGTATCAGCAAATGACACGATGCACACATGAAGTATCTTGGACTGGCAACTAAGAGATGAACTTTTTGTAATTCTGGAATTACGCACACTGGTAGTTACCAGTCTCATCAGTTGAAAGTGGGGTATTAAACAGCAAACATATTACCTGAATGACGTGTATTCCTGAACTCATTCTTCAACATAAACCAGGCCTTTGATGACAGAAACTGTGGCATGATAATAGAGTGGACTTTTCATCACCTGTCACAGGGATAGTGTCATTCAAGTTGACAGTCTTAAACTTATGTATATCTACTTTTGGGACTGGTATGTTATTCATAGTTGTTTCAGGTGTTTTAGACTTACGAACCTGTATCAAAGCTTTACGTCTCCAGAGCGTCACAGTAGCGTTACCTGGTTGTCTCCTCAAAGTAACTGGCTCGCTACTTGAGAGGCATCCGTGCGTCACCGGAGCGGTATCTGAGCCGTAATGGTTCAATTTCAGAAGGACCTCTCAGATTGTTGTTGGTTAATTATCTGTATGAAGTGGCAGCAAAGTCAAATCGTCACATACCTGCCCTGCCTTCAACGACGTCGCTTTACCTGTCAGAATGATATTTATATATTTAGAACCAGGGTCATTTTCAGGTCATCAGTTCTTGCCCTGAACTTAAGATTTGCCCTTCGCTCCTAAAGGATCTGAAGCATACATTCATAACTGTATTTCTGATGTATGACGCGGAACGAAGCCCAGAACAGAGTCTGCTCAAGACGATATCAGCTGTATGCTGTGGTGGAAAGTGGAACATTAATGTTTGGTAAACTATCGTGGGAGAATGTAATTATAAATTAGAAAAGTCCCTTCAGAATGCTGGTCTTTCATGCTCACAAAGCTCGAAAGATACTCAGGGACTCAAAGCTACTGGGCAGGTTAACATATGTAATGGTATAAAAACACGCATGCCCAGTCAATCCTCTTACTACCAACTGTCAAAATCATGATCCGAATCCATTGGCGAGACAAAACAAATGAAACTTCAAGAGTGTTCTTTTCGTCTTAAATCTATTGGGTTTGCTATTTGCTACAACGTTTCAGCTGGTAATTAACAATGCGCATTAAAGTCAACACTTTAGAAAGGCAGGAGGGTGTGGTTTCAAACGCAATACCCATTTACCTAATTGAATTTGGAAAGCTGTCGCACCACAGCATGGCGCAGTCATAAGCAACTGCAATAACACGATCTATCGTAGGTTTGTGGATTCCTGATGCAGACACGGGAGTCTTGGATACAAGGAGGCTTCAAATTCATGTTGGTGCATTTGTTTATGTCTGTCCACTTAATAAAGAATGTGCTGTAAGGATTCTCTGAGTTCAAGAAACATTGCAATAGATGTGCCTGTGATGTTTCATTACATTTCTGATCTTACAGAAACTAGTCACGTCCTCAGAGATAAGGCATGTACGACGTAGATGCGACGTAGTTGTTGCAGTTCATGTCATGAGGTCATTTGTGTAGGAGTAGAAACATTATCACAACACTTTCTTCACAAACACGTTTTATTAAATCTTATCTCGATTTAGCAACATCATTTCTTACAAAATGCTCAATCCTTAGGCCAATATTGACAGAGAAGTCGTGAGTGTTCGACCTCGGAGATCTCCGTCGTTTGTGTGTTCCGTTAATCATAGGTATGCACAAGCTTTATACATTACTTCATGCAACAACACTGACAAGATGCTACCTCGTTCGGGAAGTTTCTCTACCCACTTTCCCTACTCGTCACGTTCAGACGTGGTCTACGTCTCACCCTCACCTAGCAATCAGGCAACGCAGTCACTCAAGAATCTTACATAACTGTGTGACATATCTAGTGTACATCATATTGCAGGCATGCGGTTGCACCGTTCAGATTAGGACTACGCGTCTCTCTTATCTTGATGTACAGCGTTCTCTAACCACCGATTGCCAAGTCGGATCACTAACTGTAATTGGTGATGGTGGTGATATAGTTTTAGGGCGACTTGGACCAGAAGTGCAGTCTATTTAGGCCCAACACATTAATTAAAGTTGAACAATCACAAATACAAGTAGGTATGATGCAAATGTTTATGGTAACCATGCTCAAAAAAGTCCAGGATCTTCTGCTCAGTGACTTGTATTAAAACATCAGTTAACCAATTTTGTTTTGGGATGGAAAAAACAACAACACACAAATATGATTCTTGGTCAATAAGAAGCAGAAAATCAAACAAAAAAACGAAAAGTCAAAACAATTTAAAAGCAATACATATATTTTGTTTAATGTTTCTACTGGACGACAGGAGCT
>VKKT01000996.1:71756-81814 GCA_008038995.1 Haliotis laevigata
GAACCCGGGCCTTCGGCGTGACGAGCCAACGCTTTAGCCACTAGGCTACCCCACCGCCCCCCTTATACAAAGAAGGGATGCAACTGCACTGCCTCCGATGGCAGGTGCAATACTATCTCTTATGTTTTGGGGGAAAACTGACAGCTCTATCAATTCATCTTTTTTTATTAAACTGAAAGCTCTGTGGTTTATGTTTTGGATTAAACTGACACGTCTGTCCCTTCATGTTTTTTGTTTTGTTTTTGTTTTTGTGGGGTTTTTTTGTGTGTGAACCTGACGCTTTTGCCACTGCATAAGTTTGGGACAACTTACACCTCTATCCTTTCATGTTTTTTTATGAAACTGACATATGTTCCACTTATTTCATGTTGAGCCATCTGTCCTTTCATATGGTTGGGGAGACTTTCATATGGTTGAGGAGACCGGCACCTGTGTACCTTCATGTATTCTGTAGAAACTGGCACCTGTGTCCCTTCAGGTGTATTCTGGGAAAACTGGCACCTGTGCCCCTTCAAGTATTCTGGGGAAACTGACACCGTGCAGACAAGGGAATGAGATACAATTTGGTTAGGGTCACAGGTTACTCTTGCGCCGTGAACTATTCCTGAAACGTAAAACAACACTAATCAATTTCAGTTCTTTGGTCAGGCAACCTTTATTTGCGCGATACACTGTATAAGTTCGGGTGTGTTTGCAGAAAACGACGTGTCTAAACTCGACAGTAGCAGACAGTGAGTGAGTGAGTTTAGTTTTACGCCACACTCAGCAATGCAGACAGTGCGACCTCTTTATAGGTGTACACTTACGACAGAAACAAATCTATCATTATACAAATAGCAAGTTAGCTGCTTCCCTAATTTTGTTTGTAAAGTAAGTCTCCTGAAATATAGTCATGCCAATAATGGTTGTCACCCCTTCAATTTTTTTAATTGGAGAGGGGGTGTTGGGTGGGGGTTAGGTGTTGGGGGGTTGGGGTGGGGAGGGGGTGACAACCATTATTGGCATGAGTATATGTATGACTCTTCTATTGTGCTTTTTTGGCCACTAGACACCTAGATAAACTCAACTAAATTAAAAACGTGACACTTGTTAAGGTAAATCCCACATTGGAAGTTGTATGTGCATTATTATCACAATATATGTATATCGTACTGCTAGTATGCAAGCAACAATACACAAGATTGCGGCATCATTTATTTGCAACAAAATACATGTCGCACATGACTCTTCTTTACCCCCAATGCCAACTTCAGATAAAACAATTGGAATAAACAAAGCCACGAACGCATGTGACCACATAGGCCGACCGTGGTAGCAACAAAACGTCTCCTCTTGGACAGGGGAACACTCTAACCGTCATTGTTCAAGCAGTGCTTGCTTATATTCACCCATCCTGCTTTTGCTTTCGTCTTCCCAACTTATCCAAATGATTTTCATCGGCTTCAGGTCTGCAGAAAGTGGATGCAGTAAATCAGCATTACGTAAGAAGTTGCGCATTAGTGTGGGGCGAAGCGTTGTCACGTTGAAATGTCGCTTCGGGACTGCAAGAATGGCAGAAGAGCCGACGTCAAACCTTGGTCCCGACAGCGTGTAAGGCACTAAGGTCCCTTGGTCGACAATCAGTTGATGTCGGGTGGTTGACAGTCAGTCGATGTCAACAAAACGCTACCCAAACCGTTCTGGTGTCTCTTCCAAAACAGACTAGCTCACGAAAACAAGACTGTGCTTGATCACGATATCCACACCCACTTCCCACACCCACCCGCCTCCTGCGTAGCACCAACACCCGGCCATCAGCAAAACGCAATGTAAAGAATGACTAGTGACAATCCTGTTCTACCGCCTCTGGTTAAATCGTAAAAGCTGCGCTCGTTGAAATTGCGTGGGGATAGGACCTCTGTTTGGCTGTATTATCGGATACATGTGGTGTGCAGTCGATTCCTTGTGGTCTGTGCCGACACTTCGCATCTGAACAACTGTCGGCCTGTGGGCGTTGCAGTCACCTGGTGCGACGTCATTCGTGACGAACAAAGCCTTGGACGACTGTGCATTGGCTCATGCAACTGATGCAACGGATTTTGCTTGACCATGACACGCTCACGTTGTTGATTTGTGAAACGCGGCGAAATTGCTTTTTCATTAAACATGCAATTTGGATGCGTTTTCCTGTTTAGCAATGTCTGTGTTCTTGCATTCCAATGGACATGAGTTAACTAAGTTGAGCCGCTGACGGACTGCATGACTCATGGCTGTGTTTCACCCATCACCGAATGATTCACGTCGGTCGCCAAGATGATGTTCAAACAGCGTACATGTCATTGCCGTGTTTACAGCTGTAAAAGAACCCAAAATTAATTTACCCTCACAACAATTCTTACCAATAATGTCAGTGTCAATTTGTTTAATTTTGTTGAGCATATATTTCGAAATGACAGACAACCGCACAGAGTCAGAACGGCACAGAGTATCTAAACTGGGCGTACGGTTTAGCTTGGAACGTGACGTAATCCATGTCACATCGACCCTTTGTTCCAAAGGGTGCAAGTGGATGCCTCATACAAGCACGGCATTTGCTACAGTATCACTAGAAACGCCAGCTCGGAACCGCCTTCCTGAGACAGACTTAGAGACGGCCTGTCGGGCGGCAATAACATTGTTAACAGCGCCGTCACTGATGACAAACACGCTGTGTAAGACCTTACCAACAATGAGGAACTGCATCAGTCTGATGGAAGCCTCATGCGATGTCACGATACCAAGCTAGTTTTGGAAGAAACTTTATACAGGGGGTGGACATGTTGTGGTAAGATTTCCCCTTCTTCGATACAATAAACTTGTGCTGGGCTAGACAGCCTTTGCTATGATCACGAAACAGCATAGACGGAAGTATTATGACACATTTAGAAAGAAAAAAATATGCATTAACAAATATCAAATTTATGTTTTATGAAACATTGTCACGCAGTATCACCTCGTCGAACACTGTGGTAAGTTTACATTAAGTAACGTCCATACAATGACAGAAACCGGGAAAGGACACGTCCCGAACACCTGAATGCACGTTCGATGCTCTACAGGTAAGTACTACCGATCAGCTGGGACACTGATATTCCAACACTACTGTAATGATTAGCCTCATGTTGGCCTTTAGTGGTCTGATCGTCCGGGATGAAGTCCATCATTAGGACTGAAGATGATGGAACAAAGTTTGCCTTCTTCGGAGGAATAGACGTTAAATGTTTTTTAAACGGTATTGAAATTGCTTTTGAATATGACTTTGTGTGGGTCAGTGTTCATGTTAAAACATGGTGTCGTTGTTCACTTTTAACTCGATCCACTGCTTTGACTGTCTTCAGGCAAATCCAAGAGTGTAGCAAATCTAAGACTCGTCTTTTGTTACAAATCACTCGACGAAACCTGCTTTTTCTTCATCAAATATTTTTACAAGATGATGTTTGTGATCATGTCATGTCATATCATGTCATGTCCAGGTCATCCTTCAGTGTGTTCTCATCTCTCTCATGAGATCCTTACTGTATTGGTTTCTCTCGTGTGCTAGATCGTCCGTCACCAGCGATCTGATCAGTAAGCACTTCATCACAATGTCCCTTAGTGCTGGCACTGGAAGGTCTTCCCGATCTCGCTTATCCTCAATTATCCCTAATATTTTACCTAATAACACGGAAAAAGGAAGGGCAAAATATATTTCCTAAAATAGGTATCATGTCCGCATAGTTGATTATTGGAGATACTTCATGACGGTTTATTATTATCTTTTTCCATTCATAGTGATTGTGTTATAACTTTGATGTCTGAAATGTCCAGACGTGTATTTGGTTCAAATACAGCCACTAATTATATAAACTCAGAACAAATTCTGTTGAACATATGCAAACTGTTATAGGTGTGAAATACAGCCTTCGTTTCAGAACCTTCTTTCAGGCACCCTTCAAATAAAGAAGTAAATATACATTGATGCAGAACGTTCTCGAGAGTAATTGTCCGAAAGGCAAGTTGGACTAATGGAGTTTCTCGTACACATTCCTCAACACACAATACAGGAATGTAGGCCTGTTTAATCCAATGTGCTGTAATTGCATCTCCAAGATTCTAACTAAGGAAAAAGCACCCATACATTAAGAAATTCCGAAGATTGTCAGGTTTCAGTATCACTAGCTCGTGTTGATATCACACCCTTCCACGCACCACGTGCAGGCCGGTATCAGTAGAATCAAAACATCGTTTGAAGTGTCGCTCGTATCATCAGCATGGCATCCAAACAGATCATTATTTCCTGGCACATATAAATCAGTGGGTTACTTGGTGCGGCAGCTTGTGTCTTGAGGCCATAATTGGTGTCTAGAATCAGGCCTCCGGTCCTGATAATTATACAAACTAACAGATGTGCATTCAGTCCGTTTCTCCCAAATTCCGCAAATGTGAAAGATAGGTTATATAAATATTTACGCACTGCTAAATTTGTCTGCACAGTCGTTTCGTAACTCCCATTTATATACTTTGAAACGTAACTGTCTGAAAATGATAAGAAATTTCATATTCTTTCATATGTTTATAATTTGGTACCCAGTTGTTATGACGTGATAGCATTCGATCTAAAGCAAAGATACCCTGGAACATACGACAGAATTTGCATATTGATATTTCTAATTACCTGTATTGTGGTTTGATAAATCAAGATCGGCATTAAATATTTTTCTTATTTGACAAGACATCGGCTTGTTTAATCAGCGCGATACATAAAACATTTGCAATGTTTTTCCCGAAATAACGCAAGAATGATAACCACGAGTCAAGTGTACTCAGCGAGAGAATATTCAGTGACGACGAACGTTTCTCACCAGTCTAGGATTGGTGACAGAATTTCAGCATACCTGATTATATACGTAAAGAACTCAACGGAAGACAAAACTATAAATAGTAGCTCAGCGAAAAACAACTGTTTGAACAGTCTGAATTGGGTTGGTCGTCAAAAAACTTACAGGAAATCATTTCAAAATTACAAATCAGTGTGTGAGAGAGGAGGGGGGGAGAAAGAGGGAGAGGGTTAGAGAGAGAGAGATTATTTGTCTCGCCCGATACAATACGCAGTTGAAATACATCAAATATACTTCTATTATTGTTATATCGGCCACACACATGGGTTATAGGAGACCTTTTGCATAAAATATACTTGAAACAAACAATACTAAAACAGACGTAACAATCATCTCACACACAGAACACATGCACACTAACTTTTGACAAGCACTCCCGTTTCTCCTGCCCAGTACAATAACGCCGTCATTAACGTCATTAACCAGGACTGATCCCCGGCTCCAGTATAACTGATTCCAAGCATACATATAGACTGCTATAAGTTTAACCCGGAATCCTCACATTGGTAAGGAGCGATGAGGTAACCTAGTTGTTAGAGCTTCTGTTCGTCACCCAGAAGACCCGGTTCCGATCTCCACATAGGAAAAATATGAAGCCCATTACTGGTGTCTCCGGCCGTGATATTCCTGGAATGATGGGAAAACCTTAAACCTTAATGACTCACTCGCTGGGGTGGAACGCCATGGAATGGTCTGGCTGGTTTAGGCGGTGTAAAACAACATTACATCAACCATAGTGTCAGTTGAAATTAGGTCATGTAAAACCAGGTTTCTATCCTATAAATACAGTATCATGTGAATGAGTGCTGATTTAAAGGTGATTTACCGTGCTCATGTTTCATGGTTCATTGAGTTCATTTATGGTTCATTGACCCTGACAAAGAACTCGAAGGCCTCCGGGTTTTCCTGCTTCTCTATTTGAGTCTTTTGTGACCGATATCCCATTTAATCAGAAATATACATGTGTATACCTGTCTGTCGACATAAATATGCAAACCTGTGTTACTTACGTTTCCCGGAGAATACATCTTTGTACATCACCAAATACATGTTTCTACATGTTACTAAACGCAATCAAAAAGTCCATCGTTATATAGCATGCTGCATTGTTAGAACATTCTATTAGTTATAGTATTCGTTAAACATTTTGATGTCGAAATGAAAATTTGATTGATCTACAAGTTAGTATATGTTTATTATTTCTTTTAGTTAATCAAATTGGCTGCCTTGGTTGGAGTAATTCACCCAACTCCGTAAAACGACCCTCATGATGTCAATCACTGCATTGTCTTGTCCAGACACGATTATCTACAGATCGCCGTCATATACATGTAGCTGGAATAATGCTGAGAGCAGTCTTGAACGACAAACAGACAAATTATTATCAGCCATTTGATCATCAACAGTTCCAAATTTGCTACCGCCATTCACAAAGTGTTACTAATCTAATAAGAGCACTTGAAGAAAACATATTGTGAAAGTGAAAAACTGCAGATAAGAGCCATACGTTATTGTGTGGTTAAAACAAGATGACGCATATAATAGTTCAATCAGTATTTTACCCGTGACGGGCGAAAAATATAGACTATGCATTATTGAAGATAACAAAATCGTTTGATCAAACGGTTGATAGAACCTTATCATAAATGAGCGGAATTGCAATATAGCACACGAATAAAACACGATTTTTTACAATTTTTTGTTCGAGTTCAAGGGGCTGTGTAGATTCTGTGAAATGACCGGAGGCTTGGAAAAGATCGCTTGAGTTAATCAAACGTGAAACGATAACATTCAGGTTTTCCTGGGTATTTCAATCTTCACAGCCATTCGCTTCGTCCACTGACACCGACAAACACCGTGATAATGGCTCCTATTAATTATGTTATTTTTATTTATTTTTTTATAGGTGTATCCACAGGATTGGAGTCCATGTAAGTATATGGCATTGATTTCTTTGGTAGTAAATTGCATTGTGACATACCATTTTAGACGGTTATTGATTACCTTGTAGAAACAAGAGAGACTATGTTACCGAAGCAAGTCGGCGTCACTTCGAGACATTTTTATGCATTAAAAGACAATTTGAAAATATATTTCAAAAACTTGTTAACACTAGACATTAGTCTTTGTAGAAAACTGATATCCTTTCGAAAAATATTAGATTTTCTCGGGTATAAATAGTACCCAGTTACCTTTGAAGTTATTCACCCACCGACGGAGGAAGACGTTTATGATATCGATCACCTTTCGTTTGGCGCAAACCAACACAGTGCAATCTACAAGTCTGATGTTCCTACTGTGCAACTGTGAATTTCATCGGCGTATATCGTGCATCATGATTTAAAACGTTGTATATGTAGCTCTAAGAAGCGGGGAATCTCCGTTGCAACCGTTTGGTCCCATATATTTTCGATGGGCCCATTGACAATTGGACAGTGGAAATATAGGCAATAAGCCATTCCACGGTCATAAATAATCCCTTAAACCCCTTCGTCAAATTCCCTTATAATTCTTTTACCTTTTGATGAATCACATCAGTAAGACAGAGCGTTGGTGCACTTGGGGATGCACACGTCTTGCGCAATGTCTTATTGCCAAGTGTTTCTTTGATGTTGTCAATGAGGATGTCCCGCATTTTGCATGTTTCTGTTCTCAGTAAACTTAGTTGCCATTTGCTTGAACTTTTTACACATTGTCATACATCTCTGATGACCGACATGTTACTTTATATACTGTTAAAAATAAGTAGGGCATTTGTCACAGCTATTGCTATTATGTATCTTCAATGAGATATTTTAACGGTGTAACAGGGCCTGAGGTCGAACGTTGAACGTTAGATTATTTTTGTGGGATGATAGGCCAAAGCCCCATTACTATGAAAAGACATTTATATGAATCCGCCTCTGTCCAATGTCAAACATCCAGTGTCAGCTTTGTTCATTCCATAACATTCTTCCTGCAGGACAACGCCAAGTACGTTGAGAACAGTAGGTGTGTTTGACGTGACAGTAATCCTTCGGTGTAACTGCATGAAACTGTTTATTAAGATTCAGTGGAGGACAGCTTCAGGATATATGACAGGCATTAGTTAATTATCTTGTGATTGAACTTAGCTGATGTATTTATAATATAAGCTGAATATATCAGTATGTCTGTTTAATAAAAAAAAACTATGAAAAGACAAACTCATTTATATGAATCCGCCTCTGTCCAGTGTCAAACGTCCAGTGTCAAACGGCCAGTGTCAACTTGGTTCATTCCATAACATTCTTCCTGCAGGACAACCCCTTACTTTGAGAATAGTAGGTGGGTTTAACGGTGACGAACGCAGACAGTAATCCTTCGTTCACCAGAAAACGTTTTCTCAAAAGCGATTGGTTTTGCAATAATGTGACGGTTGGTCCATTGTGTAATAACTTCTTCCATCTGTATATCCGATCACGAATAGTTTGTACATTCACCCTATCACCTATAACTCTGTGAAGCTCATCTTCAATTTGAAAAGCATATTGCCACGGTTTCATAAACACAATCGCTCCAGCGAAACGGTCTTGTTCGCCAGTCGTCGCCCAGATGGACGTCTGTCATCAACGTTAAATGAATGTCTAATTGTAATCTGCAGATAACTGATTGTTAAACGTTTTGAACCGGTGCCACAATGCTCTGTCTTGTTCCAACTTCCAATATACCATTTGTACGTCCCTGACGTGAGAAACGCATCATGTAAAAAGGTGTATATAACAATATCGGAACAGCAGTCTGTTTTTATCACTGAAATGTACAGCAACATTTACACGTTTCAATGTAAATTCCAAGTAATTACATGCACATCAAGAACGATTGCAGTGTCTCATGTGGCATAAGTGATTGTAGAATGTATATTTTTAAAATGAAATGTTTTGACATTCCTAATATAAAACAAACCTAAAGCAAAGCCTTGAAAGTTTTGAGAATAAATATGCCATCATTTCCAATTGTCTCAGGTAGTTTCTGTGAAATCCATAACTGAGACTGAGTGATTACCCTGTGAGACAGAAATGTGGTGTTACATTTAATGGGGATACACTGTATGTAGAAGCTTTAGAATCTAGTACAAAAGTGTTTGCGAGATGATAGCAGTGATTTCTCTTTCAGGATTATGTTTCCTTAGTGTACATGCTGGCGTTTTGGCTTGATTTACTAGTATGTATGTCACTTGTAGAAGTTCTTTAACAAACAATTGACGCATTGGTCAATGCATATGTGGCCACGCTGGGAAGTGGGAACTGCTACACACTAGTCGTGTAAGACTTCTGATGACAGTTGGCTGGGACAGAATGGATAGCATCCCAATCACCTTTAATAATAATTAGTTTGAGTCGTATACCATTAACAATGTCACGCACTGACTTCACCGACTCTGGAAGACATTCCACATGTTCCTCTTTCCCTTTGGCCCATTATAAACAAAATACATACAATCCGTACTGTTTTCGCACTGTCTATCAGCAAAAGGTGTTTGAGTCATTTGATTACTTACAACGTCACCGAGAAAAGTTTTGTTTTACTTTGTTCAGTCCGAGTGGCAACAAATCTTTCAAATGAATGGTATCATGTCGATCTTTCTTGCGCCACGGGTGCGTCGATGTGTCTTTGAGATGCTGACTTTGATGTTGGCAGGAAAGACTGCGATTTGTTTATATTGCCATTACAGCCCTCACGTGCGATTGCTGCACACTGCAGTGAATCAAATCATGTTCTCTGGACACTCTATGAGGACGACTGCATTTAAGGCTATCAGATATATGTATATTTGATTTGATGCAGTTGGAAACATTTCGGTTGCTGCCCCGAAGTAAGTGACTGTGTCTAAGTGACTGACTTACGTTCCAGCAATAACGCTAAGTGGGGAAACGCAGTGCAGACGGATGTCTAAAGGAATGTTGTTGGTGTGATTCTTCTGGGTACCCGGCTTGGTCATTCAGTTGGCTAATACTTAGTACTGTGTATGATATTGACTAGTAATATCACCTGGCTTTGTTGTTTCAAGATTCTGTCTTTGCTCTTATATAAACGTTTCTCCTGTCACGATCTTTGAATGCTATATCATGTTCTCGAAGATGGACAGTTTAAGACTGACTGACTGAGTTTGGTTTTACGCCGCTTTTAGCAATATTCCAGCAA
>VKKT01000996.1:92990-103544 GCA_008038995.1 Haliotis laevigata
GGGGGTCAAACATTTGTATGGGGACTCTTTCACATGTCACGGTGTGCTCAGCCCAAAATATTACGGCTGTCAACGCACGGCGTGTTAGTCATACACGGCGTGTGCATCAGACCCTGACGCACGAACATCCTAAACATCCCGGCTTGTCTGGATTTCTTCAGTCTCAAAATTAACATACTCTTTGTGTTGCCTTTGATCATATATTGCGTTTTTCTTAAAATAGATTCATTTTCTTAATAGTCTCCCAGTTTCTTCTCAAAGATCGTGCAATTGTATCTAATATATTAGAAAATATGCGTGTTCGTGAGCGTAGATTCTTTTCTCTAGCGCCTGAGGTCATACTTATTTTCAGTCATCCATTCATATCGCTTTCATCACACTGTGTCTTACGCCCAGCGGAATCCTTAGATAATCGAGCCTGACTGGTCTGGCGTTGACGTCTTCAATCAGGACTCGCCAATCACATGTACTGAATCAAATGTAGTATATGTACATGAAATAAACCCTCTTGTAAACCCTCTTGTAACCCTCTTTGTTCGTTTCAACTTCAGTAACTATTCCTCGTTAATCATGTCGTCAAGTAATCAAGTGGAAAGTTTCTAACCTTGCTTTACAAATTCGGGCACGGAGGATTCAAAAGCAAACTAGAATGTTGATGACAGTATATTATATGGTACAACGATCTTCGTTCTGGTTTCAACCATGTCTTGGTTTGCCAGATCCTGAATCGATCCATCGTCAAAATATAGAGAGTAGAGGAAACTAGCATTCACTCAATAATGGTAGTAGTTCAAAATATAACAATTATGGCTTAGTATCTTTGAATACTTCTTGTCGTGGGATCAAACAGTTCTTGTACATATAACTGTAGGTTCATCATATTTGTTGTTCGTGAACACATAACATTTTATTCATGAATGCCTTGATCAGAGGAGCTTCCTTTGCGCAGTATTCAAGCTGTATGCATGTATTATTAGGATGGATATGTTGGATGGTATAGAGACAGATAGGTAAACTCACGGGCAAAAGAAACGCCACCACGCCATGACAATACAATCATCATAAACGATGGTACCCTTAACGTTTTACTTAAACGAACAATAATAGTTATGTACAGACAAAAGAAGAACAGGCTTTGTTAAATTGCTAGACACGTTTTACTGATCACTGTGGCAAAACATAACACTGAAGCGTCAAACTGAACTGACCAGAATTCGATGTTAGCCCTAATGTGTGTGTGTGTGTGTGTGTGTGTGTGTGTATGTGTGTTGTCTTAACGTTTTGTAAAAATAAAGCAATGTTGTTTTCTTAATATATTAGTTGAACTAATATATTTGACTGTTTGTTAACAAAGCTTATCGTAATTCCTCAAAAATGCTTCATTTTAATAAAATCCATTCATACATCACTCACCGACAAAGAAGCACACAGCGAAAAAATGTCGATCGAGGTTGCAAGACACATCCTCGTACTACAAAAAGCACTCCATTTATTGCCTGTAGCTTTGAAACAAAAAAAGGTGAATCGTGTAAATCCCCAAAAATATTGAGAACGTTGTCTAGTTTGAAGCTCGGTTTATTTTGTCATCTGATGGTAAAATGTGAGCGAGAGTTCAACATTTCAGTGAGAGCTGGCCAGCAGATAGACATGTGTCTTGTTATCAATGCCAGAAGCTTAACTTAAGACTTTGTACAAATTCAACAATTCTCTTTCCCGTCATATTTAAATTTACGAAACACTACGTATGTGTTACATTGCCTAATGAAAGTTAGTGGGAGCAATGAATGTGTGTATTCATTGGTTGGTAAGGAAGGGGAATCCAGTGGAATATATAGACTCATGGAAACGAATAAGGGGACACCTGAAAGTACAATTGTTCCTTTATTCTTTTCCAGGTTTCTTCACAAGTTTGTATTGCACTGTGGGTGAAATTCTGGAACAGAATAAAGGAACACTTATACTTTCAGGTGTTCCCTTATTCATTTCCATGTGTATATAGTTTACTTAGTTTATCTTCTAAAAGTATAATAAGCATAAAGACTATTGAGTATCATGTGTAATACGACAAATAACTAAATTAAAGAAAGCGCGAACTGGTCTGTAATCAGAAAGATGCACTGCGCGATGTTATAGGACGTGATGGGATTGATCAAAGTGTTGGCTTCTGTTTAACGATGAGTTGTAGAGGTAAAAGTATGTTCTCGTTGAACAAATCAATTGCTCAATTCTACTGATTTTACGCTAAGCCCGTGAAGGATAACACCAAACTACACGCTGACATCGTATTCTCATACAAACACGTGTCAGTGATGGTTCCACTGATGCTGAGGTTCTAACACATCAACAATCGCATGAACTTAACTTCATGCGCGAAACACATGAAAGGTGCAATGGTGTCCTATGTTTATAAAATGTGCTAGAGGACATATGAATTGCTATACAAAAACAAAACAAATACACACACACACACACACACACACACATACACACACACACGCACGGTGTGCTGGTGGGCGTGGCCAAGACTGGATGTTCTTTTGTTCTGACAGTCTATATCACAGACGCTTTCCAACAGAAAAACCTATGTTAAATTTTGATTTGACAGTTTGATGCATAACCTTCGTCGGTGCAAACGATTTGCTTGAAAAGTGTCCAAAACATGTCCAATCATTATAAAGGCAAGGCCCTATTTTTAGCCTCTGAAGTAATAGCATGCCTTTAAGAACCCTTCACGAATTGAAAACACGGAAGGCCAGACAAAACTGTGACAGAAAGTATGATCAATGGACTGTTTGTGTTTCAGTAAGCAAGTCATTCAACCTGATTGACAGCACCACACCGCTGTCTACATAAATTAATGCTATGCACATGTTAAATGCACAACAGACAAAATTAATGTCCGTGTGTGATGTAATAAAAGGCGATATGATAAAACTCCGGATTAAACTTAGTAACACGTCATAAAAGTGACGTATATTACACGTGTTCCCATACCTATGATGGGTTTAAATTGCAGAATAAGTAGTTCAGGGGGCTGAGACGCTCTAAATTGGAGAAGCTTTCCTCAGGACTTGCCTTTCGTGGTTTCAAATAGAGGAGTTACAAACACAAGGAAGCACACACTCGCACGCCCATTTCGCTCTGTAACTTCATTATTCTTGAAGCAACTTTAAACTTTACTTCAACTGTACTAACCTAATACTGTGTATTTAACTAGTAGTGTATGGTTGCCTACATTACATATGACTGCATGTGTCGGTCATGTGTCCCACCGTTGAGGCAGAATACGCATACCTTTCTTTAAAACATGTTAAAATCATTACTTAACTATTCTCATAAACATATGCAGTTGTTATAGTAGACTTGACTGTTTATAGCAGTGATTTCTTAAGATTATGGCATTATTTTAGTTAAATAGATGTTGTCGTTGTTTCTCTTAACATATGTATTCATCTTCATTTGATAAAGAATATCAGTTACTAATATTTCATACACCGACAGTAAGCTCCTTTGGAAACGAGCACAAAAGAAAGGCATATATATTACGAACTGTTGATTTGTTCCGACGACTTGCTCTTAGTAGACTATATTTCTGTCGAAAGGTGTGTACCGAACTACGGTTAGTACTATACTGTAACTGCTATAAGCATATTCAAGCTAAAATGTGATCTAACAGTAAAGTATTCGACCTTTTTTCATTTAATGTTTATTTAAGCAAATACTTCTGATGAGAGACATGGGACACATTGCACCAGTTCTAAGATGAGTCTATGAGGATGAATTGATCCATGGTATCGATCAATGAATTGTTGCGGTGTTTACAAAGAACGATAGGTGGCAGGCTCTAACAATACTAAGAAAAGACACGCAAAGGATTGTTTCTTACGAATTCATATAGACAGCTCGTTACCGTGAGGTATTCGTATTGTGATCAGACGGGTGATCATGCTATTTAACAATTTCTAGAAATTGTGGAAATACCTGATAATGCTAATTAAAATACATAAAATGCTACAGGCGTGTTTTTAATACCTTCTGCTATGTTTGTCTCTGTGACAGTTGCTGTCTGAATGCAAGTCGCGTGTGTCACGTACATTAAGCATGAAACCTTGCATGTGAAGTGTACGCCAATCTAGACCATTGTACAGGGTTGACTTCTTCCTCCTATTCCATCAGTTAATCGTGTATCAGACAGACAATGATATATGACAGATTGATACTATCTTCCATTAAACTGACAACTGCAAATTAAAACCTATAGTCTGTTCAAGAAATTTTAATGTATTTAGGGAATCGTTTTTCATTATATATTTAGAAAATAATTTCAGTGTCTTGTGTCGGAAATCTACTTGTCAGCTGTTTCAATATCTAACACATTATTGTTTTGACAGTTAGTGGCACACTGGATCTTAAACAGAAACGAATGATTTTTTTCTGATGATACAAATATTTTAACACTTCTTTTTAGGACGGATGTCTTTTGTAGAATCATAGAATTTCGAAATGGGTTATACAACGGTCCGGACACCTACTTTTAATCCACGTGAGCTGCATAACATTTCACTTCTGATTCTACCACCGGTTACCCGCAACGATGGAGACGACACACTGCATGTGGAGACTTCTAGTTTTAGTGTCTGTTGGAAGTAAGTAATTTGAACTTATATTTAATGTGTTATAATGAGTGAGTGAGTTTAGTTTTACGCTGCTTTTAGCAATATTCAAGCAATATCACGGCGGGGTCACCAGAAATTGGCTTCACACATTGTACCCATGTTGGGAATCGAACCCGGGTCTTCGGAGTGACGAACGAACACTTTAACCACTAGGCTACCTCACCTCACTTAATGTGTTATAGGCAACGAAAACAAAAGGATCAAATTCCAAGGAGACTCCGATGTTTAAAACTGGTCCAATGTTTGTTTGTTTGTTTGTGTGGGTTGTTTAACGCCGCGCGCAGCAATACTCCAACTGTATAACAGGATGACCATCGATCTACGCATTTGAGATACCATGTCGGCGAACCTGACCACCCGTTACGACAAGTATGGGTTGCTGAAGACCAATTTCTAACCCGGATCTAACCCGGTCGGTCCTGTGTGTTCGGCTGTGAGGCTAAGGTGTCTGTAATTGAAAACTGAAATACTAGCTGTTAAATCTGATTATATCTTTTTATCTATTAACCACCACTAATGTCTGCGATAGTTTAAGAAAGGAAATTTGAGGCTGGTAATTTTGTACAAAATATATTTGCAAATATAGCATCGTAACCATTCCGAAAAAGGTTGATTTGATTATCTTTAAAGATAAGACTTCTGAGACGCAGCAATTGAGTATTGCGCGTATTTAGTTTCTTTAATTTTGAAATGTTGTACATATAAATTAAAAAGAAGACCCTAGCAGAAGTAATGTGCGCGTGCTGACAAAGCACCAGTACAATTTTTCTTGTGACAATTTTCATAATTTATACATCATTTGACGGTCTCATGAACTTAGTTATTGTCATTGATATGCTTTAGAATTAATTAATATAACATCTGAACCGAATTATTGTAATATCTTAAATAATTCAAAACGCGTAAAGTAGCAGTAATGGGTTCCATCAAGTCTGAACGATTTAACGTTGACTAATACTGCGAAATGGATGCATGCATGTGTGTATGTCTCTGCGTTGCGATTTGTTCAGGATACCACTGGGATACGGCAACATGAAGTTAGAAACGGATATTGGGATTGGGGATTGGGGATTCGAATCCCGAATCTGAATATTTTTTTCACATTCAGGATTCGAATCCCGAATCAGAAATTTTTTTCAGATTCGGGATTCGAAACCCGAATCGGATTTGTTTCATATTCGTGATTCGAATCCCAAATCTGATTTTTTTCATATTCGGGTTTTATCTTTTGCACATACGGCGTCCTTGTAACTATACTCTTTGCACCTTAATCTTATCTATCCTCGACGTTGCCATGCAACCTGGAGATAGTTAACGGTCCTGAAGCACTTCCCTGATTGCAGGCATCAACCCTCAATCCCCGTTCTTATGTACCAGGTGCTCGTTGTATACCTGGGTAACTTATAAACATAAACAACCAAACTACAGTTTCCAATATTTGAACCTCAAATCTGAGTTTTCTCAACACTCGGGTTTCGGGATTTGAATCCCGAATCTGAATATTTTTGCCTGTTTATATATTGTATTGTCCAAATAGTCCCACCAGTTTTAACTTTCCACACTAGTTTTAGTTCTTATTGTGATATTCTAGTTGTTTTACTGTCCTTTGACGACAGGTTTATATAATATACACATGTATATGTCAAATATGTTATCGGTTCGCCATTGCGAAGATCGATGCTCATGCTGTTGATCACTGGGTTGTCTGGTCCAGACTCGATTATTTACAGACCGCCGCTATAAAGCTGGCATATTGCTGAGTGCGGCGTAAAACTAAACTCACTCACTCGGTCACCAAATGTTTTAATGAAAATAATAAGAGTTCAAGTACCAAATACGAATCCCGAATACGAAAAAAAAAATCCGATTCGGGATGCAAGTCCCGAATGTGAAAAACAAAATTCAGATTCGGGATTCGAATCCCCAATCCCCAATCCCCAATCCCTTTCTAACTTCATGTTCCCTGGGATACCATGTCCATGCAAAAACATTTTCACAAAAGTGAGTGAAATTCTGTTTGCATCGTTGTGAATCAATTCTGCATTTCGAGGACCAAGAATTTGTCCGAGATGTCAGTGTTGCAGATTTGTTCCGATTTCACTGGTGCACCAACTGTGTATGTCTGTCTTGTTGAAAAGACCGTGGGAATTCATAAGCATTGCCCTCGGTAAAATAACGTCCCCAAAATAAGATTAGTTGTAGCCATAAATATTATCATGTCTGGCAACTGATATTTCGAACTGTTTGAAGCACGGGTATCGGATCAAAGTATGGAATACCAGACTACAAGACTAGATTGTATATTAAGAGTATAATATATATTCTTTATTATATTATATTGTATAATAAGATTCTAGCAGATATATATATATATATCCCTGACTGCTAAACAATCATTCTGTGTTGATCACATTCACAATTACGTGTACGCGCATCATGATACTCACCGCATCTAGACATCAGTCTCGTGCGCCTTTCACCAACATTATTACATTCCAGAAAAGATCACTTTTAATCTTAAATAAATCTTAATTTTAAACTTTGTCCTTATATTTTTCGCCTGCATTTTCAGTTCTTTCCTTTGAAAAGTTATCAATTTTCTTTAATATGAACATGGTTATATTCAGCGAGCTGGGCTTATTTCCTCTTTGAGCAGCAATTAATTTCCAATTAAGGCATGTCAGCTAGATGTGGAAGTAACATCTGAAGTTTATGCAGTTTACGTATTTCGTGATAGCCACGACAAATGGGACGGAGCTAAAAGACCTCGACACATAATAATGGTGAACCGAGATTCGAACGCACGATAAAAAGTTTCAGCCGTACAGCTAATTGAGGCGCCTTAAACGATTAGGTCTACCCATGCGTCCATCATCAATATAAGTAGGATAATGTAACATACAGATATTTTACTAATATTCGGGTTTGAACATATGCTTGTCATATGGGTTGACCAACGGGATATAATGGTTAGGATTGGTGACTTGTTTGATGCACTGCGTAGGTCGACATTCGTGAAGTGGAACAAAGGATCAAGACTCGGTTATACAGACCAAAGTTGCATGGCTAGAGCGTGGCTGAGTGTGGCTTTAAACAGCATAACAAACAAGTCCTTAACTGAGCGTTTACGGATTATACAAATTTACAAGTTTTTAGTTTGCCTTGTCGATGCCTGATTCCACTTTTACTTTTAAGACTGTAGGATTCGAGTAACGACAAAGATTGAACCCATTCATTAACATTTCAAAATAAATGATAGTTACATTAACTCCAAGTTTATATAAGTAACAATGAAGGGTCTGTTAGTAAAAATAACCGATTGTTTAAACAAAACATTGACATCAGAGATGTTTTAAGCTCATTTAAATAAAGATCTTCAGATATATAGATAATAGTAATATTCATACAGTATCACAGTGGTGGCCGCCAGGAATGGGGTTCCTGCATTGTACCCAGGTAGGGAATCGAATCCGGATCTTCGGCGTGACTACTGCAGGCTTTGAACATTGGGCTACCCGACCGCCCCCGATGAATGATGGTGTTAGGAGTCTTTTAGCACTACTTTATTTTAGCAATATAAGGGACGAGGGACACCAGATATTAAACGTGAACGCTTTAATCACTTGGCAACCACCGCCCCACCTATAGTATTAATACGCATGCTTATCCGCCTCATCTGATGAACCTTTTTAAATTCTTTCCTTGAGTGTCATTGACAAATGAACTCACAACTAATGCATCAAAAGGCTAAATGCATAATGGGGCTACAAATCTTTCATATGAAAAATAATACAGTGAAGAAAGTGAGCGATAATTGATTTACCATGACGTCAATATTAAACAAAAGCTGTAGCTCATTTACCTGTCGTGGATGAGCCATTTGATTGATCATGAAGGATTAAAATCCACACCAACTTCCAACGCCCATGAGAGAGAGAGAGAGAAGAAAGGCGGAATGGAAGAAAGAAAAAACGAGAGTGTATGGTTTCATGCTTTCAAGGTATCAAAAAGGCGATGGGGAAACGGATTGTTACGTGACTAAGTGTCGTTATGCCAACACTTTTAGTCAGATTCCCACTAAGCAATGTGTGAAGCGTTTCAGGCATCCAGATACATAATATATCTGAAATATTGTTCAAAACGGCGTAAACTCCAACAGTCACTCTTGACATCGACAAAACATGCAACACCTGCATTAAGTGAAACATAACGGTTCATCTAATTAATCTTTCTGTATACTTTACAGGTCTAACATCAGGCCAGTACTTCAGTTATGATTCTGATACCATGGATACCATGCAGGACATGGCGGAGGACAGACAAACCTACATGATGCATCAGAGGCTGTACGGGGGGACAGGTACCCAGTACAACACCCAAGGTTACTACGCCGCACAACAACGTCCAGCATATCAGTACAACTACCAGTCAGCTGGCCAGAACGCATACGGTACCAATGCGTACGGAACAAACAACAATGGGTACGGAAGAAACACCAACGCATACGTTCAACAAACCGGGGCATATAATAACAGGAATGCCGGGTCTCAGAACAGAGGGTCTTACCCACAATCCCAGTCTTGGAACAGCAACAATGGTGTCAATTCTCAACCTTCGAATTCTCCGGTTTCCGCTCAGAATTACCTACAGAAAAACCAAGGTGGGTCGTCACAACAAGCTTCAGTGAACAGCCAAGGCTATCAACAAGCTTCCAATTCTGCAACGAATGGCCGACCATCTCAGTCGTTCAACAACAACCAACAGAGCCAGCAAATCCAAACCAAGTGTTCTCAGGTGATGCTCGACAGATCCAACGGGAGACCTGCTGTGAACGTCCCCGTCGCTGTCATCAGCATCACCCTCATCCAACAAACACAATGGAGTCAGTGCACCTCTGCTTCCTTTGGCTTTATTGGAAGATATGCTTATGTAGGTAATGGCTGTTCAGGGAACTTCAAGGTGTGTTATCAATAGGAAAAACACCATGCGCATTGGGATTGTGAACTCATTGCCCATGCTTCAGCATCTCATTATTGGCAATGTTTGCGATTGCATCGTGCACAAGATGAAGCCGGGCTGTATTTAGCGCAATGCCAAACTATACCTATAACATTCCATATGTGTTTGTTGGCGAAATAAAGGCACATTTCTGCTTCAATCCTAGAATAGTTAGTTATCATTGTATTGTTTACACATTATAAATCATCTAAATAGTTATACACGTCAAGTTGACAAACTGAATATTTTAATTATAATTTTAAAGTTAGAGCGATTATCAGGAGTTGCTATAAGATTTAGCGCAAAATGTATTTCTAATTGAAACCCTTGCTAACATCATTTTGACCATCTGTGGCTTGAGTGAATGAGTGAGTTTAGGTTTACCCCGCAGTCAGCAATATTCCAGCTATATTGCGGCGGTCTGTAAATAATCGAGATTGAACCAGACAATCCAGTGGTCAACAGCATGAGAATCGATCTACGAACTATGACTTGAGATAAGAGACACGATTATGCTGTGTGGTCTAAACTGTCAATAAATGGCAGTACAACGATCAGCAATATATCACAGATTGACTAGCTAGTTGTTGACCATTAGACGGATGTTAGTTCAGCATATGGTTATGAGAAAAGTTAGAATAGAAATGAGCTTTAAGTCGCCAGTAACAAAGGTAAAGCATACCAGGACCGTTGGGGCATACCTTCCCAGAGGGACAATTATTTACGCCATTTTGACTAGATGAGACGACACATTTGAATAGGGTGCTTCATTGATGATGGTTCGAGATATGTCTGGCCGTGACTCTCATCAAAAAGGATACAAATCTTAAGATCTTCACCTTTCAAAAAGTATCCATGCGTATATCCCGTATGATCCGGG
>VKKT01000996.1:154907-165381 GCA_008038995.1 Haliotis laevigata
AGAGTTCAGTCATGACATATCAACTTTTAAGACTAGGGAGAGTTCAGTCATGACATATCAACTATTAATATTGGAGAGAGTGCAGTCAGGACATATCAACTCTTACGACTGGAGAGAGTTCAGTCAGGACATATCAACTATTAAGACTGGAGAAAGTTCAGTCATGACATATCAATGACCTTTATAAATAGAAAGTTAATCTCTCCGCCCTGTGCTGATCAGTGTAGTTGCTCGGTTTGGTTGGTTAAGAACGAACCGATTGGGTATGATTCATGTTTGACTCTTCTAGAATGCCGATCAAACAATTTTACTTTGTCGTTTGTTGCTGCCGCACACAGCAATATTGCTTCTATATGGGTCTGACCAGACAATCCTGTTCCGGACGGATTGGGATTGGCATACGACGGCATGCATCGACCTTGTCTGAGCTCCTGGCCTTTAGTTGCCTCTTTCGTTAGATGGTGTGTTGTTGAACGCAGCAATATTCCAGCTGTATGGCTGCGGTCTGTAAATAATCTAGTCTCGACCATCCAGTGATCAACAGCATGGTCATCGATCCAGTCAATTAGGATACGATGACGTGTGTCAACCAAGTCAGCGAGCCTGACCACCCGACCCCGTTAGTCGCCTCTTACGACAATCTTGGGTTGTGGAAGGCCAGTTCTAACCCGGACCTTCACTGGTAGTCACTTCTTACGACAAGCATGGGTTGTGGAAGGCCAATTCTAACCCGGACCTTCACGGGTAGTCGCCCCTTACGACAGGCATGGGTTGTGGAAGGCCAATTCTAACCTGGACCTCCACGGGTAGTCGCCTCTTACGACAAGTATGGGTTGTGGAAGGCCAATTCTAACCCGGACCTTCACGGGTAGTCGCCCCTTACGACAGGCATGGGTTGTGGAAGGCCAATTCTAACCCGGACCTTCACGGGTAGTCGCCCCTTACGACAGGCATGGGTTGTGGAAGGCCAATTCTAACCCGGACCTTCACGGGTAGTCGCCTCTTACGACAAGTATGGGTTGTGGAAGGCCGATTCTAACCCGGACCTCCACGGGTAGTCGCCCCTTACGACAGGCATGGGTTGTGGAAGGCCAATTCTAACCCGGACTTTCACTGGTAGTCACTTCTTACGACAAGTATGGGTTGTGGAAGGCCATTTCGAACCCGGACCTTCACTGGTAGTCACTTCTTACGACAAACATGGGTTGTGGAAGGTCATTTCGAACCCGGACCATCACGGGTAGTGGCCTCTTACGACAAGCATGGTTTGTGGTACGCCAATTCTAACCCGGACCATCACGGGTAGTGGCCTCTTACGACAAGTATGGGTTGTGGTAGGCCAAATCTAACCCGGACCTTCACGGGTAGTGGCCTCTTACGACAAGCATGGGTTGTGGTAGGCCAATTCTAACCTGGACCTTCACGGATAGTCGCCTCTTATGACGGGCATGGGTTACTGAAGACCAGCTGTAACCCGAACTTTGATATATAAATGTGATGAAAAGAGAAATGGATTCTTGATTTTATGGCAATTATAAGCTTAAATGTCCTGAATATTTTCACAGATTTTAATTTTCGTACATTACAGGCAAGGGAAACCTCTGAAAGGCGGCACTATGAACGAGCCATCGTCCACATCAACGTTAACCCACCATCACCTTTAATTCGATTGGTTGAATACAAGATTTAACGGGCATTAGACAGGACTGGTGTACCATTTGTTTTCACAGGGAGTCTTATTCACGAACTGTTATAATTCTCATTATATGGCTGAAATGTACAATCAAAACAAGAACAATCTGTCATCAATAAACCTTTAATCACAAATCTCCACAACTGAATTTGAGTACTACAGTTGTAAACTATACACATATGTATATTAATTTCAAATATAATCTACTTGTAAACTTTAAATAAAACAAAATAAAGCATATCTCTGATTTGAGTAAATCACTTGTCAATAATTGTCAGTATCAATGTACCAGTATCAGAACTAATACGATCTAGTGATTAATACTGGGCTTCACACATGATTAAATGAAGCTGATAAACGATAAGCTTTACGCTTCATACATGAGATGTAACAAGAAGACTGACTGACTGACTGAGTTTAGTTTTACGCCGCTTTTAGCAATATTCCAGCAATATCACGGCGGAGACACCAGAAATGGGCTTAACACATTGTGCCCATGTGGGGATCGAACCCGGATCTTCGGCGTGGCGAGCCAACGCTTTAACCACTAGGCTACCCCACCGCCCCTGTAACAAGAAGAGGCCTACGTCACATAGACTAACTCTTAGTCTCTGAATAATAATAGTGAATATATATAATTTGGATAGAAAAAAATAATTCCATTTATATTGAAAAAGAGACAGGATATTCAGAACCTGAGGAAAGTCTAGACTTGCTTCATTCACAGAAATGGCATGGCGGAAGAGAAAATAATGTGGTTCAGGGATTGTGAGACTGACCATACACTACGTCGCTCAAACAATACCATCATGATTTTTCATGAACAAATCTTCCACACAGTGTGTGTGTGTGTGTGCGTGAGTGTGTGCGCGCGCACACACATGCCTTGAGAAAACCTTGTGTATTAGTTCAAGCCTTAGTGTTTGAACAATCTTATACACTTCATGTTTGTAAGGATAATCTATGTTGGGACACTGGAGTGGGGATGCGAAGCCATGATTTTGTTGACAATGTGTACTTATATTGTGATCTATATTTATAATATTTACAACACAACATAATAATATATACATAATGTTTGAGGACAAGAGGCTTAAAATACAAGTACTTGCCATACATAATTTAGTCATTCATATTAATGCAACTGACCAATAAATGAGACATCGCACCCACTAGTATGAGAACATGTTATAAACCAAGACAACAGTAGAGTCATTTCAACATTGAGACGCGTTCTTTATGAAATACAGGTGTTCCCTCATCTTTTCATATCACATGATACAATAACTTAAAGGCAAGGGCGGAAAAATCACATAATCACAGTCTAAAATATTAAAGCCATTTATATGTGTTTCATGAATATCACAAGAAGTATTGTCGGTAGATATCGAGCCAGCCTGCTAGCGGTGCAAGCCAACGTTCCACTTGTGGGCTTGTTACAGTCACACGTAGTGGAGGGGGACGGGGTCTTGATGACACTGACCGTCAGGGTCACCGTGGCTGACCGCCTGAGGGTCGTGTCTCTCTCGCTGACGGTCACCTGAATTATATCAAAGTTAGGAATTAGTTTGATTTCAACTCAAGAAGACTTTTTCTGGCAACATTCTCTAGAAAATCTTGACAAAAAAATATTCGAATTTCGCATGTTATGGGCAGGAAGACATTCAGTAGGCGTCACCAGTGGGATGGGCCGCGCCTAAACAAAGGTCCGAAGACACCCTCTTACGGGTCATGTCTAAAGGACATGTCACGAACTTTGACTGACCTATGAAATCACTAACAAGAAGTCGACATTAGCCAATCAGAAACCAACTTTCTCGAACTTTCCTGGCTCTAGTTTCAAACTGGCGACTTTCATTCCAGCTCCGGAACTGTCAAACGTGGACTCCAAATTCGGAAAGAACATTCTGGATCCAATTGTAGTGAGATTGAAAAGGCAGTGTAATTTAACTACCAGTACAAGCCGGGGCGAGGGTGTAACTGATCTCGTCAACACAACACAATGAGAGGCTTATTCGTGGATTCTTAGTCTTTAATTTGCCACATTCATGCCAGACACATTCGAACAACGGCACACGTGCACGTGACCTCGGGGTTCCCATGCGGCAAGACATGCGAGCACGGTACAGACAATGACCCGAATCTTACACTATGTCATAGAGGAGGTCAGGTTTGAAGACAATAGTCCAGATTATATTAATCTGGCAAGGGATACCATGAATGGATTCTACACATGTAGGAATCCTCTTTGGTGTAACTGTAGACAGAGGCTATGTGTGACACGTACCTGGAAGAGATATCTGTTCTGGGTGTCGTAGTCTAGTGTGTTGGCCAGTCGGACATAACCGTCAGGGTCCACACTGAAGCTGTCGGTGCCCTGGACTGAGCTGACGTACTGCTGTACAGGATCACCTAAGACCTGGAACACAGAACACATTAAGGTGAAGTGTGGTCAAGCCAGTTCAAGACCTCAACAAGTATATGGTCACATATAAAAACGGTCATATGGTACTCACAACATCGGGGTCACTGTATATCAATCTCATAGCGTTTTGGAGAGGGCTGTCTTTCACGAAGAAAAACGTTTCCGCATCTTCTCTGATGTATCCTGTGAAGCTATTGGTTGAACTTCCAATGATAGGAGGGTTGTCATTGGATGGTCCAATATTCACGTATACAAGGGCTATTGAAGACATTCCAACTGATGACCTTTCCTTGGCCTGTTGATAAAATCAAATAATTCGAGGCAAGAAACAAAAGAACATAATTTAGCGATTGTGTAACTTTGGTGAAAGCTCCTTCAATGGTCGTTAATATCACGCATGCGCATTGTTGTAGCGTTACTTGCCGTTAGGACGAGGGTGAGGTCTCTGACATTCCGCCTGTTGATTGGAATGGTTTGGGTCAAGGTCGCTCTGTAGAGGTCAGATGTCGAGTTCACCACGGAGGAGGTCACGTTGAAGAACACTGCATAGCCAGCTGGGTCAGCTGATAACACGAAAACCATTGGTTTTGTTTGTTGTATTTATACGTTCCTATTATCTGAAGTCCTACGAGATTAAGTATAATTCAGGGTACATTTTCTACCTGAATTGTAATGATAAAATTGATGATAGTAATGTCTGAAGTGGACTTCTTCTTTTAGGTTTGGGCCCAAGAGATCAGGTTCTTAGTTCGATCAAAATATAGATTTGTGGAAACGACTTTTAAAAGAAATAAGTCGGTATGGTAGTTTCGGAGATTACTATTCGGTTGGTGTTTTGTCAAGTTTTTGGATAACCATCTACATATTGGCATCAGCAAAAGAAACCATCTTTAACACATACTTTTTTCAGCCAAATACCAATGAAAATCTCACTGTTTAAAATTTAAATTTTTGAGAGTCATTCTTATAACTATCTGAGAGTATTATAAGATGAGGGCGATTGGATAGCCGAGTGGTTAAAGCGTTCGCTCGTCACGCTGAAGGCCCAGGTTCGACTACAATGTACAATGTGTGACGCCTATTTCTGTTGTTCCCCGCCGTGATATTGCTGAAATATTGCTAAAAGCGGCGTTAAACTAAACTCGCTCACTCACTATTATCATAAGGTATGTCAGCTTCATGGGAAGGGAAATCCAAAATGATTTGATAGTTTTAATTTTCGGAAAACACCACAAGCGGGGGTACGTTACTGACAAAAATAAGGTCATAATCGGTATGGAATATTATCGAAGTTACGCATGGTCCAAGTGATGAGGTCACATATCCCTGTGTATATCATCACTGTCATGAATCTGTAGAAGTGCTAACACAAGCCTACTTGGTGCTACAGTAAATGACAAGAATCAGGGGTTACTACTTACTCTGCTCCACGGCAAACACAATACGTTTACCACCATCGGTGTCCCTGGCGAGAATGTCAGTAGGGGCAGGGGGACTGTCCCCGGGGATAGGGTACACTGTCAGTCCACCCTGGAAGGAAGTTCAGTTCTATCAGAGATTCATGTTTGCTTGTTTGTTTGTTTGTTGCCCTCAGCACGGGTTGTCAGACTCGCTGATTTGGTTGATTCACGTCGTCGTATAAATAAGGCATAGACCAATACTTGGGGTGACTATTTAGGGGGAAACATCTATTGCGATAGCGATGGTCTATTGTAACATACTATTGCGATAGCAATAGTTATTGTCTCCTTGAATTGTCTCATTTGAAGTCATTTCCCAAATAAATGTATATTTTATATGACATAGAACAAGTTTAAGTAGATTCAGTCTCTTTTGATAACTGACAAGAAGCTTGAAACCCAGATCAATTAACAGTTAACAGGTAACAGGGGTGGATAACTCAAAATCAAAGTGAACGAATCTGGTACTTCTTGTACTTTGCGCTGCGCATTAATCAATGGAAGTCAATTACTAAACTATCGATAGTCACACATACTATCGATGCATCGATAATCTTTCGTTTCTACCATCAATTAATTGCTACTAGGGACTCAACAATTACAATCCATCGATAGTTCGATGCATCGTTACAGCCATAACCAATACTCACGGCAATCGACTAGACTGTTTAAAGACTGACGTCGTATTAATGAATGCTACATTAAAATAACAAACATACCAGAAATACTTTCGAGGGTACAAATTTAGAAGTTTGGACAAAAGTCATAGAATGTTATCAATTCCTAATTCATGAATTTGTGTATAGCTGCTCATTGCAGCTTAGGCTTTTGTCCTGAAAACATCAGAAACGTATCTCATCATAAAGGCCATCCTATCTTTGTATGTGTTTCTCAACTTAAACCTCGAACAGCAAGGGAGCGGAAATAACAGATATATACAAAATGTATTTCATGTAAGGATTTGCAGATTAGAACACTTGATAATAGTCTATAAATAGATTCATGATGCCGATACAACTTGGGAATTTTAAAAATAATTTTGAAGTTCCACAACGGCTGGGACAATTGAAAAAGGAAACGTTAACTTTTAATTATTTCACGTCGAAATGAAAAAGTAATGTGGTCCTAGGTTTGGAAACACAGACTAAAAATGTCGTCGAGAGTGTATGAATACACAAGTAGAGTTGAAATGAGAGTGATTTGCTGTAAATTCCACATGACAACAACATAATTCCTGCATTCAAAACTACATCAACTCACAACACTCTACACAAACGAGATCTAAGACCTTACCGTAGTTCCTGAAGTTATGGTGGCCGAGTAGATAGGGTTGACGCACTTTCCTGAGGTGTCTGTATTGCACGTAGGATATGCAAACGCCGGCCTTTTATTCTGCAGCATATATAATAGTTATGATAAACTGCTCTAGAAAACGAAAGTGCACACACCCATCTTTAATTATAGCCTAAACGTAAAGCATCCGCCATGCAATGGGTATGTATTTGCTACGGGTATTAAAACCATGTTTTGGTCCATACGTTTGAAGGTTTTGGTGATTTTTAGCAGCCTGCTAAACTTTTCATAACATCTGGTGTGTGTGTTGGTGTCATATCCAATGATCAAGTGATGCGTTCTTTTGACTAGTTTAGGTAAGAAAAGTGGAGTAGGTAAACCTAGCGATTTCGGAGCGAGGTTGGCAAACCCTATTTGGCAACCAAGTCGATTCCGCGTTGATCGTAGACTCGGAGATATCATTTCAGCTACAAAACAATATCAAATATGCAGCTGAACTTTTAAAACAAGCAACATTTGTGTGGACTTTTGGGAGTACTAACTCATGGGATTGATAGTATGAACACATCTAATCTCACCATTTTGTGTCGTGACTGTAGGTGTGCTAGCGGTAGCGTCATAACACACTCACTCATGTTCTGCCGTCAGCATATATCCTATACGTTACTCAATAAACACATCCTTGAAGATCCGTGTTAGAGCTGGTCTTCAACAACCGTGAGGAGACAAATGCATTTTTATCAAAAGAGGTGCTCGACGTTATCGGGATGTCAGGCTTGTAAACCTGGTTGATCCCCGTCTCGTATCCCAACTGCGTATCTCAGTGCTTATAATGTTAAAGTTGACAAAGAGTAGAGAGAGCCGTCGTATAGCTGGGTTAGTTTTGTGTGTGGCGTTAAACAACAACCAAACGCACTCAACTCTGTGTTTGACCATTTCAGTCATTTATCTCATTCTGACCAGTGGTTGTGAGTAGGAAGTGACACACTTAATTAATTGTGACTTGTCTGCTAGCACTTCTAGGGTTGCCAGACCTACCTGGGTTTCTACTGACATGGTCACTGAAACTTGTGAAGATTTCCGTGGAATTCCATCATCCGTGGCAATAACAATTATCTGAAATGTGTAATGCACCATCAGACTATGTCTCTTTTCGCGAACACAATATCACCACTGATATTCGATGATTCATTCAATCTTCATTACTATTATTTACACCTAATGAAATATGTAAACTCGAAAGAATATCGAAATATCTCAAGTAATCTCAAATTGCCAAACACATTTTGGTTACTCATACAACTATCCTGTTATCGTTTTCTGTGCTTGGTTTTCATTATCAAAATTGTATCAATTGTAAAATCTTTATTGTAACCAGCATATATCAGAAGTGCATATGTAAGTGCCAGTTTAAATATGTCTGTTTCAACTAAGATCAATTATTATTTGTGAATTGTGGACAAATAATAAGCATACGTGTACCCATATAAAACAATATTGCTTAGAATCGGCACACCTGTAAAGATGCAGAACTTTGTTAATCCAGTCCGTGGTCGTACACGTATGGCTTATCGTTTTCCTGACTTCTGAATAGAAAGCGGAATAAGAAGATGGCATTTCTTGTTCCATTAACCACTTACAGTGAATGTAGGCTCTGTGGACGCTGTCAGGTCGTCGCTGAGAATTATATCACCGGTCATCGGATTCACAAAGAAATACTTTCGGGTCAGATCAGTCCCGCTCTGACTATAGGTCACGTTGTCCTGCAGCAAATGAATTATTGTTTTATCAACCAATCAGTTACAATAGTTTTATTCTACAGCATTGTACTTTCGCACAAATGGAATCGCCGACAGATAATCGAAACCATTCGATATATTTGATTACATATTGATATAATGGGACTTACCCCATCTTGGTCCGAGGCAGTGAGTGTATAGACTGTTCCGCCAATGGGAAAAAGCTGGGATATTTTCAAACTGTATTCAGGTTCGGAGAAGGTGGGGTTACTTGGGTTTATGTCCACCACGTTGATTATCGCTTCCGTTGTTGCCTCGGAGCTAGGCTCACCGGTATCATAGGCAACCACGATTAGCTGGGGAAACGTATATATAAAATTACATAGAAGTATAGTCTACGGAGCATTTGTTTGGCATTTTGAAGAGCAATGTGTATACCATACTTTAGTATTGACGTTCAGCATAATACTGAGGCAAATTTAATAATTATATGATAAAGCATTGAGTGTGTTTGGTTCTTGGGGCCGATCATAGAAAATGGACCAGAAAATACTATACATATCCAAACAAATTGACAAAGGAAGAAACTAATTTATTATGATTTATGTATTCAAAATTATATTGAGCAAGCAGGGAGTCAGGTTAAATAGTTCTTTGAATTCTCTTTTCATAAGCATGGTATAACTCAAGCAAAATGGCATTAATGTCATTTGTATTTGTTTTGACAACTCCCAATTTAAAATGTAAACTTTGTTTGTCCGGCAGTTTAGTGAGCATCTTACCTTGTGGCGCGTGATTAATATATCGTCTGACTGGAGAGTCTTGTTGAGGTAGATCTCGCCAGTTAATCCATTGATGGTGAAATAGTTTACTGATGGGTAGAGACCTGTTAACTTGTAGCGTAAGACGCCCTGAAACACACCACAGACATAAGTGAATACCCTTTGGTTAATAATAGTTGGAAATATGTTGGTAAGAAATAACTACAGAAAAGAAATCAGGCTTCCTTTTTTTCTTCCTCATATTAGAATATAGTTCATGCAGCGTTCTGGCAAGTTCCCTTACCTTCAGGTCAGCCTTTGTTGCCGTGACCATCAACACTCTCTGCCCCGGGGGGAGAGCAGCCCGCACGTCGTACACGTATGTCTCGTCGAACACAGGTAGTTTGAGAGGCTGTACGGTGATATACACTGTAGTTGTAGACTGACCACCGTATGGGTCATTAGCAGCTACCACCAACTGAAACAGCAGCAGCAATGGACGTTTACAGGAGCGGCCTCACTTTACAGACACACGTAAACAACACGCAAACAAGAACACGTTTGTACAACTTTATCAAAAGTGACTAGAGTTGAAGAAAACATTTATTGCATTGGCTTTTTTGGCTACAACTGAGTATATAACCGTATAACATCAAATCTTTCAGATTAATGCTTAAGGTTTTATTTTTGTATAAGCAAATGAGTTGATGTGGTCGGCTTTACGCGGCTTTGGAAAGTATTTCAGACAACAACCTATCAGCTTCATGTCAGTGTTGGGCGAGGCCCAAGGTTACGTCTTGTTATTATAATTGGTGTGAATATCGGATCCTAAGAAATAGAGAGTGAGTGAGTATGGTTTTACGCCGCCCTTTGCAATTTACCAGCAATATCACGGTGGTGGACACCAGAAATGGGTTTCACACATTGCGCCAATGTGGGGATTCGGACCCGGGTCTTCGGCGTGACGAGAGGGCGCTTTAACCACCAGGCTGAAGAGTTTGAGTCACAGTCTTACGACCAGCGTGTATTATATTATAGCTGCTAGAAGGAAGCCATTTGATTAATTGGTGTGATATCGTCAAGCTCAAAGCAAGTTAAAGACT
>VKKT01000997.1:39356-49673 GCA_008038995.1 Haliotis laevigata
ATTGCTGTGGTGCGTATCTGCTACGTTTTCTAAATTATTTCCTACCGTACCGTGCATATTTTGTATCTGTACATACGCCGATACGGCCCTTATCTGGAGCCCTGACTATCTTGCATGGTGACATCGGATTTTACACAGGACTAAAGCTAGGATAAGAAATAGATGGTGCTGATACTGACATGGAGGTTCCACTACCGTGAAGAAGTTACGGTAAAGGTCCGCCACAGAACAAAGCCTGGTGACGTCACGGTGAACACAGAAAACCGGAGTGCCTGGAACAAAGACCAATCATATTAAACCAATCAGAGAACTGGATAGAATTAACCCCGGGCATCATTCGTTTTATCCGAAATATTTCAGTGAGTGAGTAAGTGAGTTTAGTTTTACGCCGCACTCAACAATATTGTATATAAACGAGTCTGCAGCAGACAATCCAGTGATCAACAGCATGAGCATCGATCTGCACAATTTGTAACTGATGACATGTGTCAACCAAGTCAGCGAGCCTGACCACCCGATCCCGTTAGTCGCCTCTTACGACAAGCATCGGTTGCTGAAGATCAATTCTAACCCGGACCTTCACGGATATAAATAGTTTAGGTAAATGACAAATTACTGTATACCACATCCATGAGTGGACCTAGAAGACGCTGGCCATACCTTTGACACGCCAGGTTTTTGTTTGTTTGTTTGTTAATTTAACGCCGCACTCAGGCATATTCCAGATATTTGGCTGCAGCAGATATTCGAGTCTGGACCAGACAATCCAGTGATCAACAACATGAGCATCCATCTGCACAATTGGGAAGTGATGACGTGTGTCAACTAAGTCAGCGAGCCTGACTACTCCATCCCGTTAGTCGCCTCTTACGACAAGCATGGGTACTGAAGACCAATTGTAACACACGCCACACGCCAGAAACTACTAATACTACTGATTCTCATTTGAAGCCTCCAAATAGTCAGTACTTCATAATGGCATTTGTTTTGTTTCAACTCTAACCATAATCAAACCTGGATGTTTCACCTCCTTTCGATCGGCAGTTTACTTTAAACAGAACACCTACTTAAATTAACTCTTTCAACGTTGCCTATGACGATGGTGTAGTTGCCACTGCAGCCGTTGACGCGTCCAGACGCGGTGATGTTGAGGTACAGGGGTCTGTGCACCGCGTTCATCAGTAGCGTGGATGCTGTGGCTGGGGTGGAGATACTGGTGAAGACACAAATTGGTGACGTTTGAAGCTGTTCATGGCGTTATCAACAACGTGAAGTGAGTGAATGAGTGAATGAATGTTGATTTACACTACCGTAGTGCATCTATAAAACGACGCGTGTAAATTGTGGGTCAGATAGACAGGTGGTTGATAACATGAGTGCTGGTCACCGGTCATACACGTTTCCCCATCGGTGGGGTAGCCTAGTGGTTACAGCGTTCGCTCGTCACGCTGAAGACCCGCGTTCGATTCCCCACATGGGTACAATATGTGAAGTCCCTGTTACGGTGTCCCCCTCCCGTGATATTGCTTGAATATTGCTAAAAGCGGCGTAAAACTAAATTCACTCACTCATACATTGAAACCAACCGATCCTCATTTGGCTCTAATGACTTGTAAGTCGTGACTCAGTAGTAGAGGAAAGTGTGGATCTTCTACCAGTGTGGTCATTGAATCTTAGATCTGTTGATCTGTTAAAGATCAATTCGCTGGAGTAATTAATTCCGTACTCAGAATCCATAAAAATAGCATACTCACATAGATCACATGCTATGATATTAGGGTAAATAACGATTTTGAAATTTGAAGCGTCCTCTGTGTAAACATCTTATCATTAACCTATCATGTAAAGAGTTGTTTTAATGAGACGAGCTAACCCTAACCCCACCCACTACCCCTACGCCTCCCCACCCCACCCCTCACTCTCTTCCCTATTTTTATATTACTGTGTACTGTGTAACCTAATGGTTAAAGCGTCCGTTAGCCACTCTGATGATCAGGGTTCGATTCCCTGCATGGGTATAATATGTGAATCACATTTCTGGTGTCTATACTGCTAGAATATTGCTAAAAGCGGTCTTAGATCATACTCAATCACTCACTCTTGCAGAAGAAGAAACACTCCTACCTGAAGAAGTCATGGCCGGCCTTGTTAGGGGTCGCGTTGATCACAGATCCGTACACACTGACCGCACCGTCAGTAACAGCAATCTAGGATTACAGCAGAAACATTACTGGCAGATCTCTGATGGCGTGTGCAATGTATACTGTCGACTTCAAGCAAGGCAACTAAAGATGTGAATGTAGTTATTATGTACATTCACAATGCCGTGGCGTTGCATCTTAACTCATCCTATAATCACATCGGCACGTGCACACTGAAAGCAAAGGTCACTCAAAGATATTATTGCTAGTAAGTACACGCTATACACACCATATTGCTATAAATTCACCCGAGACAATATTGTTGGTACGATAGAGAGGAGAATGCCAAGACCACAAGTTGTCCTAACGTTTTGCAAATCAAAAAGTGTCATTTCTGATGAACCAGTGCTGTCAAATGGTGCAATGTGACCTGGGTGTGACAAGTCTAAGAAAACGACAACTACACAAGAGCGTGTCACCACAAGATTTCACTGTGCATTAGTTTCAGATCTTTTCCTGTTATCAATAGAGGGTTCCGTAAAATAACAAGGAGACGAATTTCAATATCTACCTTTTAAAAAGTCTCTATGAACCCTCCTGCCCCGAACGGATTACACAAGCTGCAAAGACTGGGATAGGCAACACCGAAGACGGAAGGTGGAACGTCAATGTTGTTGCGTATGGTTACAGACGATCATAAAGATTCTTAACTCCGATACCGCAATATTTACTTGTAAGATGACAAGTTTTTAATTGAAAGATGACAAGTTTTTAATTGCAAGATGACAATTTTTCAATTGTAAGATGACATTTTGTTAATTGCAAGATGACAATTTTTTAATTGCAAGATGACAATTTTTTAATTTGTAAATGACAATTTATTAATTACAAGATGACGTTTTTTTAATTGCAAGATGACGTTTTTTTAATTGCAAGATGACAAGTTTTTAATTGTAAGATGACAAATTTTTAACTGCAAGATGACAAGTTTTTAATTGTAAGATGACAATATATTAATTGCAAAATGACATTGTGCTCAGGTGGTAACCGAGTTTTTGTACGGGATTGGACTGACCCGCTAAGTAACCTTATAAGTCCCCAGTATAACGTTAGTTGCATTTTCTTTTGTGCAGACGGGCGGCGGGGTGGCCAGGTGGTTATAGCGTTCCTCATCACGCCGAAGGCTCGGGTTCGATTGTTCTCATGAGGACAACGATCTCGACCTCTTGCACCTCACTTCCTAGCCACTCGTTCCTAACACCTGCAATATTGCCGATGCGGTGTTGAGCAAAATAACCCACTCACTTGTTTTCGTACCGTTCAAACCTAGGTTCCGTGTACCCTGATACCTTCATCCGCGGCCACCCCTTTCCCCATCCCATCAAACGATGTAGATGAAGGAGTTCTAGTGACATCAGCTTACCTTCACCTGTGCTGTGGAACCATTTGTTTCAATCTGGTAGAGCCCACTGTTCAAGCAGGAGTAGACATGTCGGCCGCGAGTCAGGACAGCTGGGGCTAGAAATGAAAAGAGGCCCTGTTCATTGCAGTTACATCTGTCTGACATACATCGGATCTCCATCGGTCAGTCATTACGTTCATTGAACGGACACGAGGATACTTCACAACTTAGCCTCAAGCTTAACTAGGCGTTTGATTTCACGGACTTACAAGACATAGAGTCACTGGATGGCATTTAGAAGTGATACCCATAAAGCAAGAATATATGGACGTCAACTTCTTTATTTTGAGGAAGTATATTCTTGTTCCTTCCTCACCTGAATAAACTCCGAAATGTCGTGTTTCTCAATATAAAGAAGCTGACATAATAAATTCGTATCTTTATTCCAACAAATGCTTCAAGAAACACTTGTGAGGGCGACTCCTGTCTCCATCCGACCCCAGCCAGGATTCACACTGACCAGTAGCCCTGTCTCTTTGCGTTGTTTATTTAGGATGCAATACATTTTCTTTCATCTACAAAAATCATCTAAGCAAGGACCAACAAGGAAATAGGTAGACCAAGTGCAACAGTGCCAAACTGTTTTACTCCAATTTACACAACTTGTTTACAGAAACATTTTTGTACACTCTTTCACAGAACAATGACATTCCCCCAAAATGTGACATTTCGTAGACGGTTTGTATTTTCAAATCTAGAATATTAAATGGTCAGTCTATGTGATGTTACCTGGATTGGTTGACACATGTCATCGTATCCCAGTTGCGTAGGTTGATGCTCATGCKGTTGATCACTGGATTKTCAGGTGSAGACTCGATTATTTACAGACGTCCGCCATATAGCTGGAATATTGCTGAGTGCGGCGTTAACCAACAAACCAACCAATTATGCAATGTTACATTGTAATAATGCAATCATCAAAGCTGAGCACACTCACCCTTACACGAAACCTCCTGGATTTCCCCTACAAGCGAACTAAGATCTCCGTACCCTGCAAGGGTCACCACATGGGTACACTGGGGCTTGTTGGCAAGGTTTCTCAGTTCTTCCGTGTCCACATCAGAACCTACTCCAATGGCGAAAACAGTAATTCCTTTGTTTCTGGTTCGTATTGCCGCAGGAAGAGTCTTCTTAGGAACTGTTGATTTTCCGTCGGTAACCAGCAGAATCACCTTTGAGCTCCCCACTCTGGAACCCGAAGAGTTCGTAAACAATGTTCCCGAAGCGTAGTCCAGAGCTTGGTCTGTGTCCGTGTGTCCTTCTGACTTGAGGACTTGGTCAATGGCTTTGTGGACGTCATCGTTGTTCGTGTATTGGTTGAAGTCAAACTGAGATTTGTATCCACTGCTGAAGGTTACGAACGCAATTCTGACATCATTTCGAGCAATCTTGAAGTTTGTCACAACATTCTGCGCAAACCGTTTGGCCTCCCTGAAATCCTCTGGAGCAAGACTTGAAGAGGCATCAACGAGAAAGGCTAAATCCAGGTTTGTTCGTTGGCAGACTGAAAGTAATAGAAACATACTACTCAAAAGACGTTATACACCATGATAGTTTTACTGTAGTGATGTGAATCTTTAGGGTAGTTTATATGACTTTTAAGTATTCTTCATGATTTTATACTGAGCACCGGTTCGCTAAGTCAGACTCGAACTCATGCACAAGACTCTAGATGTCTTTATCATCCTCACTGGAAGTGGGTGGACGTCTTAGATATCATTTTCTTTCCCTGCTTCTAATCTATTGGATACATTTTCACCAGTGAGAAACATTTATGGAAATTAATTCTGGTAACAATTCAGACATGCCCGGCCATGTGTTACCACAGAAAAGTATCTTAAATCAACACTTGTTCAAGTGAAGAAATCGCGCCCTCAAAACCCAACAAAATGGAATTGGCCTCCAGCAAACCCATGCTTGTCGTAAGAGGTGACCTACGTGATCCGGTGGTCAGACTTGCTGACGTGGTTGACACATGTCATCGTATCCCAGCTGCGTTGAGCGATACTCATGATGCACCTGGCTGTCCGGTCCAGACTCGATTATTTTCAAAAAAAGGTACTGCAGTTGGAATGTTGCCATGTGATACGTCACGAACAAACAAACAAAGAAACAAACCTATGTCAAGACGTTTGGATCCTTCTGAAAAATCGTGCATCGATTGATTGTCATTGCGGAAGTGTCTGAAGTAGAAGGTAGCCTGGTCTTGTGTTCCTTGTGGGATGTCTTCAGTCAAGGAAGCAAGGTATAGAGCAGCAGCAAGGCCCGAGAACATTGGCTGCCTCAGGTCTTCCCACCTGGTTATGCTCCAGTCGATGCCAAATACGTATTTTATCTTAGGAAGCAGCGTACCAGCCTTGCTGGATGCCTTGGTGAGGTTAAACTTGCTTTCATCAACCTGTGCGACGAAGAGATAGTTGGTGTTACACAGAATTGGATAGGTGATATTGTGTGCACATATAATAAGAAAGATAGTGAGAGTAGCTGATGATACGCAGACTTGGATAGGTCATATTGTGTGCATGTATAATAAGAAATATAGTGAGAGTAGCTGAAAATGTAATTGGATAGGTGAGATTACATGCCTGTATAATGGAGAAAACAGTTGATGTTACATAAAGGTATAAGAATGATAGTGAGAATACGTGTATATAAAATTGGATAGGTGAGGTTACATCTTGCATAATGAAGAAAACAGGTGAGGTTACATGCATGTATAATGAGACGATAGTGAGATTACGTGTATATAAAATTGGATAAGTGAGCTTACATTTTCTATAATGGAAGAAACAGTTGAATTTACATGCGAGTACACTCTTTAAAAAACAACGAAACGCATAGGTGATTTTGCGAACTTTGGACTCATGTAGCTGCGACAAAAACGATACAAATATACTATTTCTTTCCAAAACGTCATCTTTGTTTGATTGTAAACAGCTTCAGCACCAAATCGCGACAGTTTTAACTCTTTCCCTTATTTAGAAGCGTATGAAGAAATATTCACCAATACGTCACCAAGGAAACATGCAAAGCAAAATGCACGCCCAAGTAAGCGGAAAAGCATGCGGTATTTTCACTATAAACGATGTGTTTAATTTGTCATTCGTTTTTTACTGGAAAAGAGGAAGTCATTATACCACGACTGAGTGCCGCCAATCAAAACTCCGCCATAGGCCGCCTTGAAGTCGGGGAGTTTCAGTCAGCAGTTGTCCGACATTTCAACGTTCATCAGAGCACCATATCTCGCCTTTTGGGTCGCTTCCTGCCCAATTCCGCCCACAATCGCCTGAGAAGCGGCCGTCCCAGAGTTACCACTCAAGCCCAGGGCTGCTACATCCGGGTTGTTCACTTGAGTCACCGTCTTGCCACAGCCGTGGACACTGCACAACGCATCCCTCGTTTGAGAAGAATTTCCTTCCAAACTGTCAGGAGTCGATTGCGTGAAGAGGGGATTCGACCAAAAGGCTAGTTGTCGACCAAGAAGGCCAGTTGTCGCCCCTGTTCCATCGTCACAATCGCTTGCGGTGGTGTCGTAGAGTCCGGAACTGGAACCTTACAAACAGGAGGCGAGTCTGGTTCAGTGATGAATCACGATTTCGGATGGAAGACAGCGTGTTTACCGACGGAGAAATGAACGTTTTGCCCCCAATTGCATTCGACAGGTCGACAGATTCGGTGGAGAGAGTCTCATGGTGTGGGCTGCGATATCCAGCACACAAAGATCTGAGTAAGTGGTGCTCCAGTGGAATTTGACAGCAAATCGCTACATCAACGAAGTCCTCGCACGTCACATGCTTCCTATTATGGACCGACAGAGGGAGTTGTTCCAGCATCACACTATTTCACAAACAACACGCGTCACGGCCCGCCTCTCCCTAGCCAATTTTAACGTCAATGTCTTGCCATGGCCTTCCCGATCACCAGATCTAAACCCGATAGAACACTTATGGGATGAATTCGATCCACGTGTACGTCAACGTCAAAACACGTATCAGACACGTCCACAGCTGGCCATCGCATTGCAGGAAGAGTGGGGAAGAATTCCACAAGAGCGACTTCGTCGACTTATCCAGTCTGTGCAAAGACGGTGCCGAGCAGGAATTGCTGCCAATGGTGTCCATACAACGTACTGACTTTGACGCCATCTTGTGGACTCCAATAAACAGAAACATAACAATAAAGGCCGATGTTGTGTTCGCCAACTCTTCGTCTATAGACGTGTGAACATACGAGACAGAATTGCTCTTTAACGCAATAAAAATTGCTTTTCATGAAGAGTGTATAATGAGAACGATAGTGAGAGCACCTGCATAAATATTGGACAGGTGATGTTACATGCTTGTATGATAAGCACTGAATAGGCGAGGTATTATTCAGGAAATAGGTGATGTTACATGAATGTATTTTTGAGGAAATAGGTGATATTACATGCTTTTATGATTCGAATATAGTTTCGGAAGAACAAGCAAGGTTTCACGGATAGCATCTTTATATTTAATGCGATTAATCATAAAGACAAGCAGAGCAAACTCAAAAACTCGATTGGAGTACAAAATGGATAAATTCACCGAAGATCAGCACTAACATTGATGTGTGAACTGTAGACTGGAATGTAGAGTACGCTCAACGCAGTTTCCCCAGTGTACAATTATAACGTTTCACGTTTACACAAGTAAATCAAATACTTTATGATTGCTGTTATGAACTGCCGGACAAAACGAACTATACCACAATTTAATGATTACATAAGTTTACCAATGTTAGTCAAGTTGTGGTCAAATCCAATTTTCCATTATATTTATTATTTTGCCCTGTCTTTTAGTATTGTATCCTTGTGTGAGCCAGTAGCCCCACGAACAAAAATATAGGATATGAAAGCATAGAGTGATCCCTCAAAAAATCTAATCCAGGTAAAAAGTGAACATCACCCTCCATTCCATTAATTAATGCGACCTTAAATGTGTTGCCATTTATTTATGCATGAGTGAATGAGTTGGTTTTACGCCCTGTTTATCAACCGTATAGCACTATGACGGCGGGGACACCAGAAATGGGTTTCACGCATTGTAATTTCTAGTGAGTGAGTGAGTAAGTGAGTGAGTTTAGTTAATAATTACGCCGTTGTTTAGCAATATTCAAGCAATGTCACGTCGGGGAAAACCAAAAATGGGCTCATGTGGGGAATCGAACATGACGTACGAATGCTTTTAACACTAGGCTCCCCCACCGCCCCTGTAATTTAAAACATTATAGGTACAAAACCCGTTACAGCGCACTTCAAAAACATTCAACAAGATCCAACACTTACCTGCCAAATTCCCCCATCATACCCAGGTCTGTAGGTCTTAGGGTCTGTCCCATCATGCGTTTCCACATAGGCCAGACGTCGGAGAAACAGCTTGTCGTGAGAAAAGGTACACGATTCCCGGATCCTGCTCACCACAGCTTCTACAACCTCTTCCCCAGATGCTCCTGGAACTCGAGTCTGATCCTGGCCCAAAGCCACCCCAAGCAGGAACACCGAAATAACGAACACTGGTATCATATGTACTTCACACAGGGAACAAGTAATAAGTAAAGATGCTTAAGAGCGACAATATAACAGGAACCTTGATAAAACAATACTAAATCTGAAGACGTTTACCCAGCAACGTCGCGATGGAAATTGACATAAGATAAGTAGTTCTCTTTCAGGAAAGACGTTATGACTAAGAAGTGACTCTAAGGACATCCAGATGCCAATAACACCGGGAAGCTGGTCTTGGGATAGTTCTGAGTGGGCGCAACGAAGGTAACCGGGGTGTTCCAGACAAACATGTGTAGCCATTGAGGATTATCACAGTTGATGTCACGGTGTTTGCATGGGGACATATCATTGTTCATAGTCTCAGGGCTTCAAACACCCTTGCTGACAAGGGCTCAGTACAGTGTCGGACAACTGCGGGAGGCAGTGTACACGTTGTAGGAATGTGTATGTCGTTGTGTGTGACAAGCAGGTAACTCCCATCATCAAATTGATATGGAACGCGATTTCTTTTGTAGAGGAAGAGCACCTTCCCGGTATCGCGCCCGTGGGAATGGTTTAGACGTCATGTATTTGAATGATATGATTAATTTTAGGATTTTTTTTGGGTCAGATAATTTTGTCGCTGTTTCAAGAAATACATTCTTTCTCCGATAGGAGGAGTCGGGTTATAAAATTAATTTTAAGAGAATCCAGCACGCTGTGTAAATGCTGCATTTTGTTTCGTTGAACAGAAGGCTAAAAACACTTGCTTGTGAATGTGGATTTAATGGTTAAATCGAGTCTGGAAAAGACAACCGATCTACCAAACTACATCCAATCCCGTTAGTCGCCTTTTACGACAAGCATGGGTAGCTGAAGATCAATTCTAACCCGGATTTTCACGGGTCCCTGTTAAAGGGCCACTGATCCAGAGGGATTAATGTTTCCGGCCAACAGTCTAATTACGAAACCTAGCTGCAAACTGGTCAGCCCCTGCTCCCTCGACCGTGACGGACACGGGGACTGGGCTACTGTCCACCTTGGCAGAATTTCTTCAACCTAATTAGTGGGACACTAGGAAGGGTGGATGCCCATCAGATGCCGTTATTGGAAAATATCCCCGGTAGTTCTTGTCTGATTGTAATAAAAGTATCCCAGCAGTGTAGGCTTTTTCAGATTTTCAAATGTTTGGATGGTATAGTGACTGA
>VKKT01000999.1:11144-22423 GCA_008038995.1 Haliotis laevigata
TATATGAAAGGAAACAATAGATTACTGATACGCCATTAAATTCCATTCAGTACTCTAAATGTAGGCGTAAGGTTTTTGAGTACACCTATATTGAAAATATAAGGAGTACGTACTCCTGGTGTTCAAAAATCATCTGGAGCCCTGATGGTACTTCACGTTAGCCCGTCTTGCACTCAGGGATTTCAAGGACCGGCTTGGAATCAGTATACCATTTCTGAATGGGGTATATCCATGTTAAACCATGGCATGCTATCTATTGGTCCAGCACTACAAAACCAGCAAAAGGGCAGACAATCAGCGATGCACTTGGCTATGTGATTTAAAATGTCTCAAATGAAATGGTAGTCCGGATTTCAGTTGATATCTCAGTTACAAGAAGTCTTGAAACAGAAACTTAACACATCCATAGAAATACTTAAAAGTTTTATTATGAAAATCATATGCACATGACAATTGAAATTTACAAGTATGTGCACAATTATTGAGGACAAAGAGTGTGAATATGCACGGCTCCATACTCAAATATCATAGCTAGATTAATATGCTCATCTTCCTAAATGCACCAAATATACAGATGAAGGACTGGCTGCTGAATACTGCTGAATCAGCAACTTTTCAGGCAGTGGAGAGAAGTTGGATGTCAGTAAGACTAGAGAGAGGACAAGGAATGATCTTCATGGGTTGTCCCTGTGTGTCAGCCAAGTAGCTCTCTGCCAATAAGACTCAATCAGGTTTTACCAATGATTCCGCTTATACTTTCAAAATCACCAACTTTCATGAGATATATATATATACATGCATACAGGCTACTCATTCATAAATTTACATAAAATGACAGAATATAACCTAACACACTGCACTGATTCAGTGCTTCCAACTGATACAAAGCTCCCTGACCCCTAACACGTAACCATTTCAGAGCAATATGGCTCCCTTGATTAAACTTAGGAAAACAGGCATATATTGGTATAATTTTCACTGGTTACGGGTTATTTCACCCATCTCTCTCAACATCAACCTGAAATTGTCAGATTCTAAACAATATTATGCAAAGGAAATCATCACCACCTTCAAATTAAATTTGCTTCAGATAAGACATCTTAGACCATTTTCTTCATATTAATGGTTTAATATATCTCCTATGTGGTGACATCTTGTTTATTTTACAAATGATGTGACCAGCTCCACATACCCACATACAAACACCTGAACTTCACTCACAGTGAACAGTTAATATGAATGAGAATCTTCTCATCAAGGCATTCTTAAAAAGAGTTAAAAAAAATTGTTTGGTATTTCACAAAAATGATCAAAAGATGGGCGAAAACAAATTGGGTTGTTAGTAACAATGATATCTTTCATCAAAATCTTTTAAACAAGAAGAAAATTATTTGAACTTTACCAATACGCAGAATCAGAAAATGGCAAAAGGGTCTAAAATCTAAAAGCAATAGCTAAAGCTCACTTAAATCTATTAAAATCTGCAAAAAGGAAATGTAAATCAAGAGAAAACCTTTAATGTCATTTCTAAACCTAAAGAAATAAACTGAAGACAACTGTGTCTATGTTGCATCTTGATTTCAAAGATAAAGTTGGACATAATTCTATCAATCCCATCTTTCTGTATAACAGAAGTGAGAAAACAAGGAGTAAAGGTCAAACAGTACAATGTAATAATGCCATAAATCACCATTGACAACATACAGCAATTGTACAGTGTGGAAGTCCACCATTAGATATGTCAGCCAACAGTGTGCACACAGATGTAACGATATGCTGAGGATGCGATACGATACGTATCCTGATAAAATGAGTGTGATACGATATGAATCCGGATGTTGTACTTATATTTCATAAGTTCACATTCTCTCCATTTTAACCATTTGTTTTCAGATTTCAGCAAAGATTTGAACCTGAAGGGGAAAAACACTTTTTTTTTCTTTTTTTCTTGGGGAAGAGAGAGAGAGGGGAAAGAGAAAGGAGAGAGGGAGGGAGGGGGAAAGAGAGTTTATCATTCACACTTTTACATCAGACTTGTAAAGAATCTTGTACATTCTGATACAGGAGTTGTAAATGGATGCATATCGTGAGGCTTGTATCATGATACAGTACTGTATTGCCGTATCGTTACACCACTAATGTGCACCAATGTCTGCCCCTCATTTTTGGACCATAATATTGACCAAACTCTTATCTTCAGACAATTTAAAAGAATATTCACAACCAAGACATGCAAAGAGAGATCATTAACTCCCTTTGTAAGCCATCCTTACAGCCATAAACACTGACACTGTAAACAAATCAAGATATGAGCAGCTCTTGTTAATAATCTTCATAAGAAAACTACACCCAGATACAGATATCAAGACTTATTTATTACCCATCTGTTAGTTCCCACTATCTTGTGAGAGTAGCCGAATCGCAGAAATGAAGACAGTTGTAAAGATCAACTTCATTTTCATGTATATGTTTGTGTGACAATAAACTTTCTAATTTCAAAGCAATGATCTGTAACCAAATAAATAAATTATTTTCCTTCGTGTGTTTGATAGTTTCTACACAAAATTAAAATGAAATTTCTATCAAATAGTAACTCCATCTAGCCATGCACAATAGGCAACCCATGCTCAACAGGCATGACAAATCATGTGTGGATTATGAGTTTTATAAAGTAATAGTATTTTAAAAAATTGTGTTTAATATTGTATATACAATCAGTGGATTCTGAAAACAATCAATGGCAGTTTTCTATCAGATTCGCTGTAAACCAGTCTCCCTGCAAAACTTAAAGAAAGTTAGTTCTGGGTGTATGACTTTGAGCCAAACACCTTGTTTCATGCCTTGAACTTTGATCTAAAACATTCAGGCTGCATCTGGCAAAACGGCAAGCGAGTTTGGCTCGACATTTCCTTGAAAATATTTTGTACAATGGCATGTGATTGTAGTGTATGAGGAAAGTGAGATGAACAACAGTTACCACTTTGGTGAAACCAACAAGTCCATGGAATTATCAACCCTGGAATAAAACTAGGGCCAACAGTGGGAACAGAACCACAATGATCTGCCATCCCTAAGGGAAGCAACTCTGAATTGCACAATGAAGACATGAATATGACAACAGGTCAGGTCAGCTGCCTTCGCCACAAGGATTATGTCTGGCAGTCTGGATACATAATATGCATGATTTCTTATGCCTGAGTAATCCTGGTCTGTACTTATAGACTTTGCCACAGTCACATTGAAAGGTCAGGTTGTCATGTACAGCCTCAGCGTGCGTCTTTCGCGCCTTTGCATCTCCAAACGATTTGCCACACTGGTCACATGTGTATGCTTTCCTCACAGACTTATCGCCGTGTTTGACAGATGGGAAAATGTGTAGGAGGGAATTGTCAGCCAGGTTGACAGAGAAGGGGAGCGCACCACACGGATCAGAACCCGACCGTTCCATGAAAGCCTGTCTATGAGGCCATGGCTGCACAACACTGTCAGTTAAGTGCTGATGTGGGGTCAATGCAACTCCATAACCTGAAACACAGGAAGAAGAATCTCTAGTTCCTTCAAAGGAGATTGCAATAGGTATCATGCTGGAGTTCAGGATGCAACAGGAAAAACAATCTTACACAATGGACATGAGATACAGCTGTCACCTTCGACTCTCTTGACCAAAGGACATCTTATTTTTCAGAACTTATGGCACATCACTGTGCAGTACCTTCAGACCATGATATATTGGACATCATTGTAAGGTTCCTTCAGGCCTCAAGACATTGGACATAGGAGGCGCCTTCAACTCCAAAACTTGGACACCAAAGTGAGGCGCCTTCAGACTCCAAAACATGTCACCTTACTCCCTCTTCTTCTTATCATTCATTATAAATGTCACTGAAGAGCAAGGCATCTTTGCACACATCCAGAATAAACAGTACTCAGCATTTCATAACTTTAGATGTTGTACGGAAAATATCACCTAAGTCTTGAGTCTTTGACCTTACATAAAATGTATGTGATCTCTTCATCTCTCGAATATATTCATCCCACAACACAGACATCCTCATTAACTCCCTCCAGGACATATACAACCAAGTACTGATCATCCATCCAAATACACATGGCATATATGCTTGCTGTCCCTCTTCTAAGAATTAAACACAGCTCTCCAGACGTGACATCAGAAGTAGCTTCAAAAACTAGCCCACGAAATTGTCCATTCAGTTTCAGAGCATTTACTGAAAACTAAAATATTTGTAATAATGTCAAGAAATGAACTGAGGAATTCCAAAGGACTTGATGAACACAAAGATTTTCCAAAGTTTGTCCCCAAAAGAACTAAGCGTCAATCCATCTAAACCCAAGACAACCAGATTGCTGCCATTTCCAAAGAAGCAATATCATCAAGAATATGTGATTATTCGCACTCTGAGAGGTGCTCAGTCATTATCATCTCTCATCATCTTAGCACAAGCACATTTCTTTTTATGCATCCTCAGCCCTGTCATGTATTTATACTCCTTGCCACAGACACAAGAAAATGGTCGCTTATCATGCACTGCCCGTTTGTGGTTGGATTTGGATTTGGAATCGGCAAAAATCTTGCCACATTCGTCACAAGTTGAATTTCGGATCGCCTTCACTTGACTCGACAAATCGCCATCTTTGCCAAGGAAAGAACCATCAAAGGCATTACGCAAAGCAAGGCCGTCCGGGACAACAGGAGATGATGAACTATCAAAAGGATTAACACGCATAGCAAGGCCTTCACCAACAACAGGAGATGACGAATGTCCAAGAAATCCACCCGGCTTCCAGATTCTCTCTCTGAGCAGACCTACTGAATACTCTGTCGGGCTTATACTCTGTCCTCCAATATCTGAAAGTAACAAAAAGGTTTGGCTAGTTTCATCACAGAACCGTTCAACAAAGATACCCGAAACAATTGCTATAGCAGAGTCTACTTCTGTACCTGTAAACTCAGTCGACATGTTTTCTTATGTCTCCTGAGGGCAAACGGGTACTTGTACGTCTTCCCACACACACAAGGCAGAGTCACATTGTTATGGATAGCATCTATGTGGACCATCATTGTCTTTTTCTCAAGAAACACTCGCCCACAATCGGGACAAAACCATCGCTTCCTAAACAGTTCCCCTTTCATATTGGAAAGGCCCTGGGGTGAATTAACATAAGGGTCTCCCTGGGGTGTGACATTCATCCTTATGTTGTCAGCTACATAAACAGCAGATCCAATCGTTTGACTATCAAATCCTCCTTCACCAAGCTCTGTCTTTGGAGCATTTGCCACCACAGAGAAGCCTGAAAGCAACAAAAAGTCTAGTTTTCAAGAACATACTTTTGTGACACACTTATTACACAAAGTCATTTTCCTTGCTCTTCACATGCCACGGTTTATATACCTTCTGAAACGCTGGACTGCAAACAGTCGGTGTCATCATGTCCTCATAGTTCACCATTGGCACCAAGTACTTTCTTCTTGCTTTACACATCACCAGTTTACACATTTATAATTGTCAGCAACTCAAATTCAGGTTCTTAGTTCAGATGGCACACTCAGTCAAATATTCAAGCAATCATATTATTATATAGTGCATAGCCACCACAAACTACTGCCATTTTAAGTCACGTCGGTTAAGAACCCTAACAGTTCAGGATTTTCCCAACTGGTTTAGGTAGCTGAGGTGACAGTCATCCTTTCTTACACTTCTCAAGCAAGTGACAGTCAACAGTGACAACATTCCATTCTTCTCTACATCCATGGTAAGGCAGACACCCTTATGTGCACTAGCTATACAACTGAGTCACCAAACTTACAACTGTAAAATTGGTCACAATTCTATCCAAACTCATCGAAAACCCTCATCCTACTTCATCATCAAACAGAGCTTGAAATGCTTGTACTCTTTCCCACAAACACATGCATATGTACGCTTATCATGTTCAGCCTCTTTATGGTTGTTCGGAGGTCGAGTCTGGGAAGACTAATTCATCATCGAACAGACTTTTTTGTGCAAGCGCAGACCTGTCCTATATTTGTACTCCTTCCCACAAACACATGCATATGTACGCTTATCATGCTCTGCCTCTTTATGGTTCTGTCGGGACGTCGAGTCCAGGAACACTTTGCCACAAACAGTACAGGGCCATGGGCCTTTCCTTTTGGTGTGACTTGAAGTCCTATGAGTTTTCCAACTCCCCTGTCCCCGATCTTGAGACTGGTACAATGGTTCTCCATACGAACCAGCATAATAATCCCACTGACCAGAACTCACAGCCCGACCTGCTGTCTGCGGCTCATTATCAACAGAACATCCAAAATCTGAAAACAACAAAAAGGACCTTAGAGTTTTGGACTGAAATCATTCAGGCAAATGTGCCACAGCAACAACGTCATCATTTCCCCAGACCTTCAGAAGTTTCAACTATATATGCCAACAGTCAAAATAATATAGGCAACAATTTATTCATTTGAAAGGACTTTTCTCAGTTGTGTGATCACATCATGACTAAGCAGCCAAATTTAAATACTAAAAACTGAAGATACAGATAAACAATAGTGTGATCTACTGCCAGTAATGTGCTTGACCAAACGTTTCAGAAGCACACAGGAAGTGAGGTGCAAGTGGCAGCATGACACTACTGAATGTACAACTAGCTACAGACAGTTGACAGTGAAGAGGAACTCTATTGAAAATCTAAAGATTTTTATAATGGGATGAGATCCAAAATACCGGACATGGGAGTGATGTTAAAGTGATTAGATATTCACAAGAATTTACGGTTTCCTGGCAAAATCTGTTCCATTTGAATGATTTTCTTTTCTATCTATTCATACAGCTTTCATATACTCCTTTCTCAGTCACGATAAAACTAGGTTCTTCCAAATGTCTCCCATGGTAACATCACCTCATCAATGGAAGCAGACGGGTTGATCCAATGAGTTAAGCAAACACTTAAACCACGAGGCTAACAGACTGCCCTTGAAAAACAAGTATACCTTCCAGATTTTCACTAGTCCCTGGACAAACAAAACTACTGGATCACTAAGCGTGAAAAGAGCATAGTCACCAAGATTTGTAAAGGATCTCTCTGGCTGTCAAGTGATATTAGTCCTTCACAAAGAAACAAGGTTCAACCTTGTCTACAATGATCTCATGTACCTACAGGAATTTCAAGCACAGCAAAGGCTGTTACAGGCTGAACATTCAAGGGCTGAGTCAATTCATTCAATGTGATCAACCAAGTCTAAACCTCAATACCAAAACTGTCCATAACTCTACAGAAGTTTTGGGTTGGTTTTTTTTCGAGACGGAAATCTTTACCTTGATTCATCCCTGACGACAGCTGTACAATAAATCATAAGACACAATGGTTAAAATTCTAATGCAAGGTCCATTCCAAATTTTTTGGTCTTGAATGTCATTTATTGCAGCATCAAAAGATACGGAGTACAGGACTTCTGATGTCTCTGTAAAGCATTACGGAAGGTGTAGACCTTCCCACAAACACATGCATATGTGAGTTTATCATGAATGGCTTCTTTATGTTGCTTTCGGGAGTGAGGATGAGTAAAAACCTTGCCACATTCTGTGCAAGGCCAAAGTGTCTTTCCCTCTCCAGACTTTAGCTTATTGGGTGCATCGCCAACATTAAACAACTGATCACATGCTCCGTCTATTGTCGTCTGTCCACAGACTCTGCCTACATGCATCCAGTTATGGCCATCAGAATCTCCTGAGTAATGACGACTCAAATCTGAAAGGAACAAAAATCAGTCTCTGAGATTTCTAAATCTCCAATTCAGATCCATACAAATTCCCAGCTCTTCCTTCCCCTCAGAGTTTCAGCTCTTGGACAGTTGGAACACTCCGCAAGCTTTCTGATGCCTCTGTAAAGCACTGACATACTTATAGACCTTTCCACAAACACACGAGTAAGTCCGATTCTCGTGCGTAGCTTCAACATGTCTTTTCACAAAGCGAAGCTGAGAGAACGTTTTCCCACAGATTTCACAAGGAAAACTATACGTGTCCAAAACCAAGTCTTCCACCATACCCCCACTACGACAATACTGCAGCGACTGATCCACAGCCTCTAACTGGGACTGAAGTCTCGGCCAAGGTTGAGTCTGTCTTGAAGTAAGGTCATAGCCACCTTGAACAGAGCTACCCTTGAAGGTTTCGCTCAAACCAACACAAGCAGCATAACCTGAAACCAATAAAAGTTGGATTCTAGTTGATGCTGAATAAATCCATGAACAACAGAATCGTCTAGCGCTACATTCTGGCAATCAAACGGAGTTGAAGATAAAGCAAGATTTCTGATGTTTCAGGAATGTGAAGCGATATTTGTAGATTTTGCCACAAAGGCAGGTATAGGTAACGAAGTCATGGTGTGCATCTTTGTGTCTTTTTCGGCCTCGAGCATCCGCAAATACTTTGTCACACTCATCACAAGGGAAGACAGGTTTTTGTGGGTCTACAGTCCTTGCTTGGTAATTTTCAAAACTTTCATGCGCGGAAGGTACACTAGTTTCTAGATTAAAGGAAGACATTTGTCCCGAAGCCGCTCCATAACGACCAAACTTGCTTGAATCCTGATAAGAAGAGCCAGCCAAATAGCCTGAAAGCAATAAAACATCTAGTCTAATATGAATCAGCTTTTGAAACTTCAATAACGACTTCTAGTCATGCAACAGGTTAAAATGTGAGCATGGTCTGCGAAGGTTAAAAGTGCTTAAAAACTTACAAGTGTCAATCAAATTTTATCCTGAGGAATGTCTGAATGTAACATCAGGGATGACAACAGGAACCTCTATTTCCAGCTGAAAACTTAATAATGTGTCATGGAATGGGGGGTTTAGAATGGATCAATTTGAAATAAAATCAGTGGAAATCTGCAGATCAGCGGAAAATTGCCATCCCTGAAATATATAAAGACAAAGAGGTGATTGGCTATAATTCTCATTTTCAAAAACACCATTTATGAATAATGCCGGTCAAAAGCTGACTAAAGACTTCGGAAATGAGAAAGTCAAAATGGCTGTACCATGCAAACTTCATTCATCACCATTCCTGCACTACAACAAGCACCTTGGCACTGTCAACTCATTCAAAACTCCACTTATACCTTTGTAGGTTTATGCCACGAGCCTAGAAATACGCCAGCCAAAAGAGTAAGACTACTGTTTTGTTGAGCATATGAGTGACTGGTTTTTTTCTCCATTGTCTGCAGTCACGTCATGAAACTCCAAGCTTCTCATGGGAGGAGTTGGCTGAGCAAGTGCTTTAACAACTGGGCTTTGTTAAATGGTTTTTGATCCTTTGAGGATCATAAAACACAGTGTAAAATTAACTCAATCATTACCTCACAAATGGAGATATCTCCTGGTCTGGACACAGTCGATCTGATGCTAAGAGAAATAAGCCTTCCATACATCATACGGTTTAAATACATGTCATGTGGAAAATAGTACCTCCTTGTGTAGGGAAATACTTCATCACCATCTCAACAAATACTGACGAGGTGGGTAAGCAGTATTTGTCTCCTTCAAAAGAAACCCTAATTGGGCATGTCAGTGAAGAGAGTTATCTCCCCCTTGGGAACTTAAGTCAATCAAATCTATTATTGGAATACTTGTCTCAGCCTGACTGCGGCATCTATCAAACTACAACAAAATCACGTCATTAGTTGAGTTCGATCCGTTTCGGAAACATCACAATCTGAAAATGTCTTGCCCACTGACGTCAGCCGCCTTGTAACAAAAGCAAGACTTCTGATGCTTGAGGAGAGTACAGCGGTACTTATAGACCTTCCCACACACACAAGGATAAGTGAGGTTGTCATGGTTTGCTTCTCTATGCCTTCTCCGCCATCTCGGGTCAGTAAACACCTTCCCACAAATCTCGCATGGAAAAATATCCCCCTTAGCTTTCCCCTTCTGCTTCTTGAAGCGTTTAGCTATCATAGGTGGCACTGACACCGTTTCTGTCCCCCTGCCAAACTCCCCTCCCATCTGATCAAAAGCCAGTCCACTATCTCCACCCTCAGGCTGGCCTGGACCAAAATAGCTGCCCGAGCCTGCAAACAAACAAAAAACAAACCTAGTGGTTGTACCAATCTAATAGTTTACTTACTCCAAAGCTACATGCATCATATGTACATCAGAAGAAAGTTACAATAATTTCTAAAATAAAACAGAAATTCACATGGTTTTTGTCTGCTAAAAGAGAACACAAATGATCATCCATGATCTGAGATAACTCAATTCCACATAAATCTTGTTCCCAGACACTTGTGCGCGTGTGTAATAGGTAACTCATAAAAACAGAAATGTTAAATACACTGTTTTAAAACCAATCTTTAGTCTCAATTATGAACGTCAAATCAACTGTTCAGAAGAATTGATGATCAAAGATGAACAGGCTGTACATTCTCGTAACCAAATTCAGAATATAACTGAATGTCTTGTGTTATTCTTAGATAGAATCTGCAGAGGACACAATGGATAAGCTTCACCAGAGATATAAATCCAAATGATTAGTGTAAACAGAACAAGAGGTCATTTAAGAGTGAGTGAGAGAGCGAGTGTAGTTTTAAGCTGAACTCAGCAATATTCCAGCTATATGGAGGCGGTCTGTAAATAATCTTGTCTGGAACAGACAATCCAGTGATCAACAGCATGAGCATCGATCTGCGCAATTGGGAACTGATGACATGTGTCAACCAAGCCAGTGAGCCTGACCACACGATCCCTTTAGTCGCCTCTTAATACAAGCTGGGGTTACTGAAGGTTCCTTCTAACCCGGACCTTCACGGGTGGGTCATTATGAGCATACTCCTAGGCCAAATGTAGAGATAACATCATTATCAGGTAATATGATACACCAGGCCTTATCACCCATACTGCATATCTTGACCATGTTGAAAACCTGTGCTTGTCACCGTCCATTAAACCATGCGGTTAATACTCATGAAGCCGGTCTATGAACATGTGGACACTGTTTCAGCAGCGGGGTAATCCTTGTATTTAGTAACCTGATACATTCTGTGTCTAGTTCCACATTGACAAGAATCTCTGGAGGGTGGGAGTTGTCATACCAATTACTGGAGAACGCTTTTACTGCTGCTGAGAGATCCTAAAAGATAGGGAGTTTTCAAACATTTGGCCTAGGACTAAGCATGAGGATGCTTAGCAAGATCCTCTACAGGCCTACCAAAGAAAACTTTCCCACTGTGCAGAAAAACGCAGAAAAGCGCACATTAAT
>VKKT01000999.1:62540-93171 GCA_008038995.1 Haliotis laevigata
AACATATGACACAAATTGGCTTTACACACTGTAAGCATTTTTTGGAATCAAACTCTGGTCCTCGGATCCAGAGCAAACACTTGAACCACTAAGCTAACCCAGTGTTCAGAAAGTGGGTTCAGAAAGCCAAGTTCAGAGCTCCTCAACTCAAGATCTGGGCAACAGCTGTTGCATTTATGTCCGTATTTCACGATTGTCAGCCGAATCAGTCCTACAGCAGAATCACAACACAAACAGCCAATGATGGTTAACCAGTTCATGAATAATCTCAAAAGCTCATAATCTCAGTCATCCACAAAAGGGAAAGCATATAAAACAATCTGAGTGGATTTCTTCATAGGGAGCAAACTCAAGAGGAACAGCATGGGTGCTGTACGGCCTCCCTGACAGCTTTGCTCGCTTGAAGCGATTGAGAACTTGTTTGTGGGCTAGACAAATTTTCACTGGATGTACACCTGGGACATCGGCAAAAACGTTGACATGGAACAATTCCAGCAGCTCTCGCTGGAATTTTATTTTCTTAGGGCCACCGTCCGCTAGCTTCCCACATATTCGACACAGTCTCTTCAACATAAAGCTGTGGTATTTGAAACTATGGCCAGCAACTGAAGAACAATGGAAAAGCCATTGTCAGTGTTAAAGTATACATCAGGCAAAGAAGCAGGCATATCGGTAGAGTATCGGCAAAGTTTCCTTTCCACATCACAGATCTCAACAACATCACGAAAAACTGAAACAATACCGTCTCTTCGGGAAAGCTATCTGGCTAAAAAGTCAATCTCAACTCAATAAAGCAATCATAATCCTTAGAGTTCTTTTAATTGAAAGATGAACCGCTAAACTGGTATGTAATCTTCTTTGATCCACATGATCAAATCTAAGATATGAATGTGAAACAATCACAGGCCTAATGCTATTGATAGCTTGTTTATTATTGGACATTACTTGATGAGGGTTTTACCGTGTCTTACAATAAATGTTATAGGTCCTTGCTGGTAGAGGATCCTGTGAAGTATTGATATGGCGTGTGTACGTTCAGACAATTACTTGAATGAATCCCCGGTCATGTGGTCAGTGCTCATCACTGATGGATGAAATTAGACATAGGTAACTACTCCTGATACACAGTAGGTATTTTTGTGCGTCTCTTTGGATGCAGTATTTTGGGGTTTCTGCGTCCATTCTCCACATTTGTGCGTAGTGGACGCAGATTTGAGTGACACGTAAAACCCTGGTGATTATCATTCAGTGTCCCTGGTTCTTGATATCACATGATCATGCTATACTTGTTGGCCAAGTGAATGGTCATATTACGTCAAACTGTTTCATTTGAAATCGAACTATGCAAAGCAGATCTGAACACCAAGCAATCGAATCTTTTCTAAACTGGGCCTAGTGCTCCTTGAAATATTCATCTGAAGATCAAGGTCCTTCAAATGGGATAAAGGCAAATATCACTTTCTCAGAGAAAAAGTATTCTCTCGGAAGTCAACACGTCTCCATCCTGATAAAACATCACTTTCACAAAGACTCGTAGTTTTCTTCATTCATCACGAAATATTGATATCAAGTCCGCCATAGCAAAATCCCAACATGTGATTACACTAAATATAGTCATATCTCACTGAAGTGTGTATCAAACACATAGGGTGTATGTATCTTACAAGCAGTAAAACAAGTTCATCCACAAGAGTATTAGTAAATTATCATATATCAAAAGTATTAGACAACAACACTTACGTACAAAACCACATCTGACCTCTTATGTATAAAACTATTTTTTCAGACAATTTGATCCACTGCCTTAAATTATCATTTATACATCAATATTACCCAAACAAAATCAACACACTTTAGTTGGAGATGATACATGTCAATGTTCCAAGTTCAAAGATGTGATAACATTATTTATACCCCAAACAAAGACTACATACACATAATTGGTCAAATATGGTCAACAATATTCAATATTAGCCACTGAGACATAGTAACATTCCTATCTGTTCGCTAGTGCATGTTTGATAGCCCTTAATGTTTTTCAGGTAATGGGAAAATATGCAAAATAAGTGAAGAATTGAAATCTATAAAACTAAGTTACATTTACACTTGGGCAATGAACAGCTGGAGGAATTATGTTGATCTACACAAGCAAATCGGTACTTTGATGAGGCACATTATTTTTCAACCTTTGGTAGATAACTTTTTCTCATCCTCAACTTCATGACACTTGTACCATGTTTGACACAGTATTCATAACACATGAAGAAACAATGTTGAATGTGGGCCACTGTGTGTACTCAGGCCAAGGAGTTGTGGTTCAGATTAAATTGGATTGTCATAATCCATCTTGCAGCGGTTTGGGGCTTTTTAAAATATTATATTTTATCTTTAGTTCTTGTTTATAAAATTAGCAGGTTATAGAATATATCGACAGACCAAATTCAAAGTTGTTACTGAAGTTTTAAAATACATTCAAGTTTAAAGTTAATCAGAACCACAACTTTTCACGGTCTTACCATCTTCCACATTCCAAGGTGACCAATCAACTACCTCGGTGAGTCAAGATAACGTACATGGGAAGAAAGAACCAAATTCATCCGATCGTGCAGACTTTATTCATAAAGCAATGCATGTGTGTTTTTATGTAATATTGAAGGGTTCTATTTCACAACAAATCCAGGCTTATTATCAAATTTGATAGACTGAATAAAATGGGTTGGGTACATTTTGGCAGTGAAGACTTGAGCTAACAATTTCATCCATATATTTCTCAAATTTTTCTTAGAGACTTTGTGCCAATTATATTGCAAACAGGGGGAAATTGAAAAGTCAAAAATACCAAAATAAAGTACAAAGGGAACCAGAGCATGAAGAAGATTATGGCAGCTCCAGATAATTATGAAATAAAACCCTGTATAATCCACATTTCTTAATACTGTGTCAAATATGGTACATCCATGGCTAAAATCTTATTTTGCAGTATTTTACCAATGTTTTGACCTGGTCTATCGTTGATGAACCTGAGGACATCCTAGCCCAGGCCACAGTTGAGTCAGGAAGCCAGTGTGTGGACTTACCTTGTGATGCCAGGAACCACGCCCCCATCATCGCTGTACTGTGGCACTGGGTGTGTCAACATGGCAAGTGACAAGATGGATTCAAGGGAGGAAACTCTTTCCTGAGCAATTTCACTCATCCCTTTTGACTCTTCTAACAGTTTATGTAGCTCAAACCAGTTTTAATTTCACAGAATGAAAAGCCTCACCAGGTTTATCAATCTATCTTGTCACCTGCTAAATAAGTGCATGTGTGTACATAACTAAAAATGGTGCTTAACAATTACCGTAAATTAAAACAAGGCACCAACACTGACATTTACTTTTACACACAAAAAGTTATTTAATTTTAACATTATAAAGAAACTGTTTTTGACAGAGCTGGATCATTAACACTATTTGTTGAGAACACAAAGACTTGAAATACGCCAATACAATTAATGCAAATGCATCCTTTAACTTAACTATCATGCAAGCTTTCTGATGTTCCAATCAACACTTAAAGATTAAGTAACAAAGACAAAAATCTATCTGAGTATAACTTTGTGCTTTTCAACTGTTCCTGTTTACGTACACCATCAATACTACTCCAAATCATTCAAGGAACACAATACTTTCAAGTTACTATAGTTACTCCATGTCATGAGCAGCATACATGGTATTACAGCATGACAGTAACTATAGCAACATCAAAATTCTGCTGATCCTTAGAATTTCTTTGAGAAGTATAAACGGGGACACTTAACTTAACATAATAAAAACGTATCTTTGACTATGGTTCAGAAGTTCACCTATCAGTACTAAAATGTTACAGAATTTGTAAGTTCTCAACTAATGTTCATGATCAAACTTTGTACAAAAACAAACTGCTGGCAATGCTAAGAACTTGTCTGGGCAACCAAATCCATCACGAATAATCACAGCACGTACCGTCAAAGTTAACAAAAATACACCCAGGTGTGGCAACCGACTTTATCACAAGTCAGATCTGGAGGGATGTTTCAGAACAACATAATTTCCTTGACAGCATTTTTCAAAATGTCATCTCAAACATACTATTTGGGAACTTTTTTTCAGCAATATTGAGGTCATGAACAAAATGTGTTGTGAATTAATTTCAATTTTTAATTTCAATCACTTACAATATTGAACTACTTACTACACACAAATTTAGGTGGCGATATAGAGTCAGGCAAGGAGCTGAGCACCTTAAATTACATCCTTGACAATTAAGTGCGTCAAAGCTCCATTCCATTTTGATTAATAACCTGGGCCCATCCACAAGCAAAGCTTATTATCTTGATCAGTGAAAATGAAAAAACATGTAAAAGTCTCTGAATCATTAAGAAATATCAGTTGCAACTTAATTTTTACGATTTACGGCAAAAACTATGCTGGGAATGTATGGAAGCAAGAGGACTACCAAGACATCTCTTTTTTCACATTCTTATAAACTGAATGACCAAGGATACTTTCAAAGTGTTTGCCATTTCTTCTAAATCTGCCTCAGCTTGGTATATGTTTACCCTTCTGTAGTCATGTTGGATATTTTGTGTTTGTCACCCTTTAGAAATTTTGTGAATCTGTTTAATAAAAACATTAGGAAGGCAACTTAATATCTAATACACGTGAACTTGCATAATGGAACTTGCTTTTGTAATAATTTCCATTTTTTACTTGAATAAGAAATTACTCAATTCAATTACAAATCACCACATTGAACCCTCAGTTTTTGCTATCAACTCTTCACCAGTGAAGGAAAAAATGCCATATGTTCATCAAATGCTCATAACAATGTACCGTTTGAGTTTATTTCAATATTTCAGAATATAGATTCAGCCCCTACCCACAACTTTTGCAGATATGGGGACAAACTTCTGAGTTTGAGACTGTTTCAATACTGCAGAAATGATATGCAAAAAGAAACATATTTAATCAAGGCAGGACATTAGTCAAACTCTCTTAAACATTAAATTTGACATTAATATGGCTTGTTGCAGCCCAAATAACTATGCAATGTTTCCCCATACAAAGAATTTTTCGAAACGGTTAGTTTTCCAGTACAGCAAGGACCTGATTAAATAATGAATTGCCTTCCCAATCTTGCCTATTCAAATACAAGACTTTGGAAAGTTGTGAGCATGGCCAACAGCTTCTGAAGGATGAAGAACTGAAGAATATAATCACCATCATTTCCATAATCAGCATCGTTGTCATCACAATCTTCGTCTTGTTCTTGAAACACTAAAAAGTCATCTGCACTTTGGTCACCATGATGAACTTGACTAGTACTGGGTTCGGCGTAATCTGGCACATGTGGAACGTTTTGATGGAAGGACGATGATGAAGAACCGGGTGATTGAGAATGCGATGATTGTGGATGAGAGAGTCGATCTAGAGCTGCTTGGGACGTTTGCGTATGAGGTACATCAGATGAATAATCTATTTGCATGTATGGAGTCTCTTTCTTTGGCACAAGATCATCAGGATCATGGTCTGGTTCTATTTCTATTAAATCTGGATCTTCTGGTTCTTGTTTCACATTCACCGGAGAGTCATTTTTGGATTTTGATTGTGTGTTAATAGATGGACGTGGACTGGATTGTGGTTGTGAGCGACGATGAAGTGGAGATCTGGGTCTTGATGAATCAGAAAAAGAAGTCCTACGATTTTTAGCAGGTGGCTGTGACACTGAGATTTCATGATGTCTTTTGGATGGAAATGACACAGCTGTTGAATGCTGCACTGCGGACATATTATTAGAATCGTAACTGTCATTTTCTTGAGGCATTAATGTTCTGTCCACATCAAACACCGAGAGTTTTAAAGTCTTACATTCACTCTTTGATATCATGCTTGCATTTGACGACACACCGTCCACTTTGAACGTTAGTTTGTTTGAGCGTAACACAACCTGCAAATTGGCATCTTGCGTTGTGCCATACGAGTTCACTGATGCAGGAAATTCAACGTTTGACCTGTGGCCCTTCTGGAGGCTTGAAAAAATACTGCACAATTCCACAGGAATTGTAAACTCAAGCGTTTCGATGAACATGATTATGTCGGAATAAAATCGTAGCAATATCACAAAATGCTTTCAATGTTCGTAATATTGAGCACTTGGATCAGTGGGTGATCACATGTGTAGGTAGCATTGCATGTTGAGCTTTGCCGCCAAGCAGGTGCGCGGAATGTCGAAACAAAAGCTTCAGCTAAATCACCTGTTTTCGTTCCAGTTAAAACACAACCCATACAGTAACGTTGCCCGTTTGCTTCCCAGTGGTGTGTTCATGCAGATTTTCATCGAAAGATCTTCTGTTAGTGTGCAATCCAGCTGCACAAGTGCTCTTCGATTTTCTGGAAATTTCTCAACAATGGCGGATTCATCTTCTTGACCGGCTTTTCCTGCTGTACTATTCCCCGCACGACATCCTACAGTTGGAAATTGGTTTTGAAGTCGTCTGTCGGTTTAAGTAGTTCAATGTAATCCATGCACAATAACAAAAAAAATGTGGGAATTAAACAGTTCGGCCCATTTCACTGATTAATGCAAAATACGATCAAATTTATGCCGAATCAACCGTATTTATACCTAACCAATAAGATATAACTACACTGGCTGCACTTTAGAAGTATAAAACGTTAAATTCATTTGATTTAATTAATGTTTAACAAAAACTATTGTTTGGGCACTGATGTTTTCCCACACGATTCGAATGCTCCGTGTGCATATTTAAGAAGTAAAGTTAGCTATTCGTGTAACTTTATCAAAGTGACAAATGTAACCAAGTCACGTGTACAACTGAATTTGCATAAGCGTATTATATTTTTATTTTTATTTTGGTAGTGGTGGTGGTGGGTTAATACTGGTCTATTTGAACATGAATGTGCATAAAACATGTAAAACCCTGTTCACACCTTCCCGGATTAAAGTGACTGAGTGAGTCTAGTTTTACGCCGCACTCAGCAATATTCCAGCTATATGATGGCGATCTGTATGATAATCGAGTCTGGACTAGACAATCCAGGGATCAACAGCATGAGCATCGATCTACGTCATTGGGATACAATGACGTGTGTCAACCCAGTGAGCGAGCCTGACCACCCGATCCTGTTAGTCGCCTTTTACGACAAGCATTGGTTACTGAAGACCAATTCCAAACCGGATCTTCACGGTATATGCTTGTGTGTAACAACACGTTGATCGAATTTGCATAAAGTTGTCTTTTAGTTCATTTATGCCTAACGACATAGATAATAGACGATTCGAATACACCTGTTTACATGTGTACAGATGTACAGAAGCTTTTAGAGATATCTACAAATGTGTGGTGTATTCGCGTACCAGCATGTGCTGGCGATCTCGAGCCTGGTGTATATTGTGTTGTTGACAACTCATATAGAATTTCAAACTGATCTAATACTAGTTTTGTGATTAGTATTGTGATTATATAGTAGCTATACTGTCCTTCGCCAACAGCATTTTAAAAAGTATGACTATATATATATATTCTCAGCATATGACTTTTTCTGGTCACGATATTGCTGAAATATTGCCGATGTGACGTAAAACACTCACTCACTCATGCGTACAAATTTCCCACTCACCCATATATTTGTGAGTGCAAATTTAGTCGAATACACATGTGTAAAGATGTCCCATGAACGGGCTTAGCACCGAGATTACAATCTGTGATAGGTGTGGCGCTTCCTCACAGATAGCATCTATACATTTATGAGTACGATATTTCTGCATCTTCATGGGCAACAGTGTCCTCTGAAGTTGGTGGATCAGATAGGGAACAATGTTTATGGATAAACAACTTCTTTATTCGGAAGATGCGAGGTTTCGATACAGATTCTTGTAGCGTTGTCAAGCAAAGAAGTTGTTCATACTTGCATGACAACGATACAAGAATCTGTATCGAAACTTCGCATCTTCCGAATAAAGAAGTTGTTTATCCATAGAGTTTGTTCCGTATCAGTGTCCTCTCAAACTGGCAATCTCAAGACCAAAGTTTCGGCCAGATCCCCTAAAACGATAAGCTCTCTGTTCTGCCAAGGCCCCGTTCCTCAAAGCGATCGCAGCGCTAAGGTGATCGTAACTCCCATACTTTAACATAGACTTACGACTGTAGTAGCGCTACGATCGCTTTGAGGAACGGGGTTCAGGTGTATCTATGGTCTGATATCGTTCAGATCTGGTCATACATGTACAGACATCAGAGACTGATGAGTGGTTGAGTTTAGTTTTACGCCGCACTCAGCAACATTACAGCTATATGACGACGGTCTGTAAACAATCGACTATGGACCAGACAATCCAGTGATGAACAGCATGAGCAACGAAGTCAACGAGTTTGACCACCCACCCCGTTAGTAGTCTCTTACGACAAGCATGGGTTGCTGAAGATCAATTCTAACCCGGATCTTCACGGGTCTGAGGCTGATGAAACCGTCTCATTTGTTTCACGTCTGTGCCCGTGAAGGCCCGGGTTAAAATATTGATCTTCAGTAACCCATGGTTGTATTAAGAGGCGACTATACGGGATCGGGTGGTCAGGTTCACTGACTTGGTTGACACACGTCATCGGCTCCCTATTGCGCAGATCGATGCTAATGCTATTGATCACTGGATTGTCTGGTCCAGCTTTGATTATTTACATACCGCAACCATATAACTGGAATATTGCTGAGTGTGGCGTAAAACTAAACTCACTCACCCCATTGTTGCACGGTTACTGTTTCATAAGATTGATAGCTGAACTTTCCCCGAGCTTTTTTTGTAGTACTCTGTCAGCTCCAACCTTGAGGAACAATGGAGCTTCTTGCTATAGGGGCCTGAGGAGCAAATGAATCATACTCATTGGTTGGAATTTCCTATAAACTTGATGCACCACGGACATACTTTGACTGAGTTAAGTTTTCTGCCACCACCACCACCACCACCACCAAATAATTACAAAAAGTTGATCTGGTCAGTCAAACACCAAAACTGAAGTTGATCTGATCCGGTCCAAATAACTACATAGAGAATGAAGTTGATCTGATCGGTCCAAGTAACTTTACAGTTGATCTGTGCTTGTTCAATGAACACTTGACTTTCCTTTGCATGTGTTTTGGCGGTTTTAGCAGATATTTGTCATGAGTGAGTGAGTGAGTTTAATTTTACGCCGCTGTTAGCAATATTCCAGCAATATCACGGCGGGAAACACCAGAAATGGGCTTCACACATTGTACCCATGTGGAGAATCGAACCTGGGTCTTCGGCGTGACGAGCCAACGCTTTAACCACTAGGCTACCCCACCCCTATTGAAAATAAAAGGCATAATATATTCAACAGTAGGTATTTATGCCTTAAAGGTACTATATATTTGAGTGACAGGTGTGTTACGCCACAGTGACAATATTTCGGCTTTATCTGGCACACCTCTGATAAATTGATTCCCATTCGTTTCCGTCCACGAGAAGCCCCCAACACTTATTTTCTGTTTACAATATATGTTTTAAGCATATTCAGCTGGTACAGCGAACAGTGTAACCTGAAGACTCATTGTTTTCTTCTTTTTTTCTTCTGGAATAAATTATTTAGAAAATAACATCCCAGAACGCTACTTCCGGAACCTCACATAGTATTTTTTATATGATATTATTGAAGCCTTTATCTAAATATTAAACTAGTTGGAAGGAAAATATTTTTCGTCTTCGTTGGCGGGTAAACTCGGAACATTTCGGGCGCACTTTCATTGTGTGTTCTATGGGCGCGCCGGACGTTACCGAGGATCTCCGAATGTTAATTGACGCTACGATTCCGCCATTGTGAAATTTGAATGTGGCCAGGAAGAAGATTACACCAAAATTTACCACGTGAAAGAACTCATTTCGTCGCCGAGTTTCCCTGCAGCACATTTAATAGATATCAAAGACTGTTAATGTGTACATTTGCAGTCGTTCCAACTGAGGCTTGTGGGTAGGTCAAGAAGAGTGTTTTTTTCTGAACGCGCACCTGCTCGAAACTGGCAAACAATGGCGACCAGCTACAACGTGAGGTTTTATCATCACCGGTGATATACCGATCGCCTGACTGCTCATTAATCGGAATAATTCAAGCGGTTTGTGATATTTGTGTTGTGGTCCTCTGCATAATCAACATGTTTATTGAAACACTAGAGTTCACGATTCCTGTGGAATTGTGCAATGTATTTTCCTCGCTTCAAAAGGGACCGACTTCCAATGTTGAATTCCCGGCCTCAGTGAACTCATACGGCACAACGCAAGATGCCAATGTGCAGGTTGTGTTACGCTCAAACAAACTAACGTTCAAAGTGGACGGTGTGTCGTCAAATGCAAGCATGATATCNAAGAGTGAATGTAAGACTTTAAAACTCTCGGTGTTTGATGTGGACCGCACATTAATGCCTCAAGAAAATGACAATGATAATTACAATTCTAATAATATGTCCACAATACAAACGGTGCAGCAAACAGTATATTTGTCCCATCCTGCCAAAAGACTGCATGAAAGTTCTGTGTCAATGCCACAGCCAGCTGCAAAAAGCAGTAGGACTTCTTTTTCTGAGTCTCCAAGACCCAGATCACCTGTTCATCGTCGTCCACATTCTCAAATAAGTTCAAGTCCTTCAAATCACTCTCATCAATCAAAATCCAAAAATGACACTCCAGTGAATGTGAAACAAGAACCAGAAGATCCAGATTTAATAGAAATAGAACCAGACCATGATCCTGATGATGTTGTGCCAAAGAAAGAGACTCCATACATGCAAATAGATTATTCATCCGATGTACCTCATACGCAAACGTCCAAGGCAGCTTTAGATCGACTCTCTCATCCACAATCATCACATTCTCAATCACCCGGTTCTTCATCATCGTCCTTCTATCAAAACGTTCCACATGTGCCAGATTACGCCGAACCCAGTACTAGTCAAGCAAGATATGGTGACCAAAGTGCAGATGACTTTTTAGTATTCCAAGATGAAAACGACGACGGCGATGATAATGAAGCAGATTACAGCAATGACGGTAATTATCTTTTGAAATACATCCTCACAGAACTGCTGGTTTCTTCATGAAATGTGATCTGCTAAAACACGAAAAAAGAAATGCTGTCAAATTTCAAGTAGTTTCGCAAAATCTTTATCTGAAAAGCACAAGTATGTCCTTTGAAGATTTATGGAAGTGTTGCACATTTTAACATTAAGTCGTAATGTTCTTTATGTAACATCAGAGTGTTATCTAGACCTGCTCAGGGGCTGCTATTGGATTCAGCAGCTAATTTCTATTGAATTCCAGTCTAGGAATATAACCATCATAATTCAGTTTGGTAGTGCAGTGAGAGAATTTTTTGTTGTTGTTGTTTAACTGACAAAACTTTCATTGAAACTCGAAAGAAATCCCAGTTAGTAACAAAATAGTTAAAACAAATATAACTAATTGACATGAACGGTGGATAACCAATTGACATGAAAGGTGGATTGTCCGTGGATGTTCAGACTGTATGAGTGGCTAAATTTCTTCACTGATTAACAATCAGGCCATATTGTTTCTGAATCAAATTAGAATTTTGTAGGTTGACGTCAGGATAAAGCCATTATTTCTTTCTTAGAAATGTCCATTTGGTTTACACAACTGTCAATAAAGGATGCAGACTAAATATATTGCAGCCTCTATATGAACAAATAGTGATATGCATTGTTCCACATAGTCGACAAAAGGTCTTGTAATAATAGTAATAAGTATAACCAGGCCTAGAAATTTGTCAAGGATGTCTACTTGTTAGGAAAACTTGCCTCTAACTTGAAGGGTAAGGCAAATTTTCTGTTCCATCAAGAGCACTGTATACATTAATATAAAGGACCTTTCTGTAAGGACCATTGAAACAGTTGACGGACCCAAGGTCAAGGAAAAGGTGAAATACAACAATGTTTAATTGGAATATATGAGGTGTAAAGGTACAGTAGTTCTAAATAAATGTTATGCTTTTCATCCTATACAAGACATTGTGGGATACAACTTAACCCAAAGATCCAGCCTATACTGACTTTTTGCCTTGTACCAGTTTCATTTTGGCATATAATTGGCAGAATTATTTGTGAAGGCATGCTTTTAAAACAATCTTTTCATGCTGACCAGCAGTTCTATAATATCTGAACTGTGCTTGATCATTGTGTGTAGTCAAGAATCTTTGGACATTTTCCTGAGTTGTGCAGACAGAGCTTTTGAAAATGTGCAATATCTATTCATTGTGATAGTTGTGAAATGTACTTTGAGGGCCCTTGAATTGAAATTTGAAGTTAAATGTACCTTTCTCATTTGCTGGTGATAAATAGGTCACCAGATCATATTAATATATGTTCATCATTATTGGAAGTATCTGAAAGTCTTTAGTGCAACTGAAGAAATAGTTTTTTTTTGTGCCAGAAAGGTTTCAAATAGTTCCTTCAGGTCAATACCATAGTTATCTGCAACTAGCTAAAACCAAGATTGCCTCTGAAACTTGAAAGGGGTGTTATCACTAAAGATTGGCAGTTCAGTATCTTGTTGGTATCTATCAAATATTGTTAGTGAATTGAGATGGCAACTGGCAGCATTTATTGTCATCAGTGCTCTGAAAGTTAACAAAAGCTTTTGTCACGCTCAATCAGAAATGGCTTCAACATTGACTTCCTGTTGTCTTAACCCCACGAGAGTTGTCTCCCTTGGTCTTCCCCGTTTTTCAAATTGAGCTTGTATATTCTTGATGCAAATACTGTCAATGATCCAACACAGGCTCAGATTCACTAAAGATATTTTAAACGTGCATGCATTATGAGTAACTTGAGTAATCTTTCTGGTGCTATTTTCAAGTTAAAGTAAGATAATTCAAGCGCCAAACAGCAATACAGATACATGCACTCAGTTAAGTAATAAGATGGAGGGGCTTTGGTTTGATTAATTAATGCTAAGTCTTGATTTGGCCAAATTGGATTGGTATTAATGTATTTGGGGAAAGTGAAAAATGAAATGACTGTCAGAGTTCATCCATCTTGTCACTTGCCATGTTGACACACCCAGTGCCACAGTACAGCGATGATGGGGGCGTGGTTCCTGGCATCACAAGGTAAGTCCACACACTGGCTTCCTGACTCAACTGTGGCCTGGGCTAGGATGTCCTCAAGCTCAACAATGATAGACCAGGTCAAAACATTGGTAAATTACTGCAAATTAAGATTTTAATTACTGATGTACCATACTTGACGTAATAATACCACATTTTAGATACCCAAGGTTTTCACATGAACACACATGCACTGCTTACGAAATAAAGTTTGCAAGAATGGATGGCTCTTGTTTGTCTTTTACACGTTATTCACACATCGTTCTTTGGAGCTTGGATGTATGCAAGCCTGAGTTGGACACAAAAGCAAAGCTCACACACCAGGTTTATTGTAGCAGGTCATGGAGGCATTTGGTACTTATCTGGGTTGTTTCTTTGTCATACAGAGGTGTTTGTATTATGTGCATTATTTAATACTATCTTTGTACACTTTGTATACTGTATTATTGGGTCAACTATGGTACATCGGCCATTAGCAACATCGATTGCTTTCTCACTATATGAAAAGGGCAGATAATTTGTCACTTTTATTTCAAAATTTTCAGGCTTACTTTGCAGAATTTTCCAGTGACCTTGAATACACATAGGTTTTTGCATGCATTGTCACACAAATATCTGATCTGTCACTATATGATACTTCCATTTCATTGATTGACCAAATTTGAAGGAATATTATTTTTTTTTAGAATTGTCAATGAAATTGAAGTATTGTGTGTGACCTTGTTTAGTAGCATTTTGTATCTTGCTCTATTCAACTGTATTACTACTTTGATCATCGCCCCGGCAGTGATTCTGATAGTTTTTCTGATACTATCTATATTTATTTGATTATCTGCAAGATGTAACAGTTGAAAGAGAGACTTTAGTTTCTTACCCTCTGTAAATATCAGAGATGTAATATGGTTGAATATTGCAAAGAAATATATTGAACTTTACTATAAATGTGGAAAAATCAAGCTTTTATGAGGAAGCAATACTGTTTTCCTGAGAGTGGTTTATTGATGTTGATAGAGTTGATGCTGACATTTAACAATAGATACAAGTACTTTATTTGAGATGGTACACTTTGTACTTTTGTTCTCAAGGGTAAAGACACTAATGTCACAAATATTGATGCTTGGGTTCTCATGAGCTATGTTGAGTTTTGTAGTAGCATGGTCTTGACAAGTTGAAACAAGTTGTGTGGAATACAGATGTAGACACATTTCACAAAATCTTAACTTCAATCAGGGCTTAAGTGCCTTGTGGGAATAAGACTAACCAGAATTCTTGATGGTATAAATTTCAGAATCAATTTTGATGTAACTGAGCAAGTAGTTGATGTGGGTTTGAAACCTTGTGTCCATACCTTTTTGAAGAGTTGCCATTTGTTGGTGCAAGGCCGGAGAGAATTGGCACCATACTGTTTAAGGATCTTAAAATAGCAACAGCGATTGATATTTCAGATCAACTGTTCGTTCAGTTCTTGTGAGAGTGTTGGTATTGTTTTCTCTTCTTCTTTCTCAACATCTGTGTGGATGACATTTATTCTGACAAGACTCGGACATCAAGCCAGGGAACGCACCCTGCAGCCATTCATGTTTTGTCAACTTTGACATTAATTGCAAACTGCCTTGTCAATGTTGTGACTCTGCAGTGGATCTTATTTAGTTTTAAGGAACATGGTTTGGTTCAAAGATCTTCTTACCTGAGTGGGGTATTCTACATTGGTGATGTTTTTTTATCTTCCCGAAGCATATTGAAATATTGTTCTTTTTGAATGCCAAAAAGAAATTTGCGGTTCAAGTTCCATATCATAAAGATTTATTAGCATTTGATGGCAGTGGCATGTTATGTGCGTTAGCCGCCTGGATTGAACGTGTGTATTTATAGCAGTGTGTTTCTCATTTCTGGTATTGGGGGAAGGGGTTAGCAGTGTTGTTAAAGCATACACACGTCATGTCGAGTTTGATTCCCCACATGGGTATATTTGTGATGCCCATCTTGGGTGTCACCTGGTGTGATATTACTTGAATATTGCAAAAAGCGACTTACTCACTTGCTGGTATTTGTTATGGAATGTTGCTTCAAACATGGTGAAAAACCAAACCAGCTCATCATTTTGTATGAACATTTGACAGTGGCAAGGCATGTGACTGTAGCTGAGGTTGTTCTCCTTTCCAGGTGCATCCAGATCTGTACACACCTCCTCATGGGTTTACAGAACTAAACCCAGATTAGAGGGAGGAAGCATGGGCTTGAGACATGATTCTGCAGCTGAATCTTCTAATGTTATGACCTGGCCTTGTCCTCAGTGCCCAATGGTCTTCTCAGACTCGGTCGCCATGCTTGACCACAGAGAAATGTTGCACAAGATGAACATTTTCACTTGTCTTTGTGGAAGGGTGTTTTACTCCAAATCGGTTTTAGCCCAGCATTTGAAGATGTGTACTTACTCTAGTCCATCATAGTAGATGAAGAGTAGGCAAGCTTCGGACAATGGTCTGATTTGTGTTGTAGACTCTGATTCTGAATCATTTGTCTTGATTATTATGGGGCTGTGCGCTAGTCTAATGGTTAAAGCATATGCATGTCATGCTGAAAACACAGGTTCGATCTATTCCCCATGGGGCTACAATGTGTGAAGCCCATTTCTGGTGTCCCCGGCCATGATATTACTGGAATATTACTGAAAGCAGCATAAAACCGAACTCACTAACTCGTGACTATTATGGCCAGGTTTTTGTCTATTTTATATGGAATTGGTCGGTGTTGTAAATGTAGTGATATACTCTTCAAGAACAAACTGATATAGGGTAGCATTGAAGCTTTGGTGATGCTTATTCAAATGAGATCTTATTCATCTTCAAATGGTGCCTTGCTGTGTAAGATCTTAGGACACATAGAATCAAGGTCACATATGACCTTTGATAAAAAGATAGACCCTCCAGTCTAAGTTGTTAGTGCTAAAAATAATTGTCAGCTGGCCAAAATGATTCAGCTTCCTTTACCACATTGTTTCCGACGTTTATGACATTTCAGTTTGTATAAGTGGAAACTACTCCATTGATGGTCCTTTGATGGTTCTCACTTTGGTTGTCAAGGTAACAGAACGTCTGCTTGTGACTCTTGTTATAGTTCATTTTCAAGACGACAGAAAGAGGTATGCAGGTTTGAATATATAGGTCATACTGAGAATTTAGAATCCTAAAGCTGATAGACAGATGACATGACATATGACAAAGGACATTGGTAGTGAAAGTAAGCTGGTTTAAAGAGGTTATTCTTGCTTTTTGAGGTATGCTTCTTGTTAAAAATAATGCATTCTTCAGGAATGTCTTAGCATATTATTCTACTGGGGACTTGTGTAGTTTCATTTTCCAATGTTGCCCAAAACTGAAGACATTGACAAATTTGATTGGTTTTTCTCCTAAGTAAAATTGAAGTACGTTTACATACTGAATACTAGCAGAAACCTTTTTGTTGCTTTCAGGAAATTGGAGTTCTGCTTTTTTGAGCCATTCTTCAGGCAATCTGGCTGGTTCTGGTGTTTCTCATGGCAGACTAGGCTTCGCCGAGAACACTTTTCTAGGGTACCCTGGTTTGGCGAACCTCAAACCTGCTCGCACAAAGAAAACAGTCTGGCCTTGCAGGCAGTGTGATAAAGTTTTCACTAATTCTGGAACGTTGGCTTATCACAGGGAAGCTATTCATGATAAAAAGATATTTCAGTGCAAATGTGGGAAGGTGTACAAGTACAGGACGGGCCTTCTTTCTCATCGTAGAACTTGCATTATTCACCAGACGCCAAGTTAAACAGTTTCATGAGGGTTAGGATTTGTTGCTTGTTTCTCCGTAGCGATAATTTGTGGTTGGATGAAACAATTCAGCAGCTTTTTGTTGGGTTTCAGATTGCCAGGACCAAATGGCTCGACTGAACAAACTTACACAAGAGTGGTCTTATAACCTGGCCCAAGCTCAGAATTTTGGTCCTGTCATGTGCATGAATGCTATGGATAATTCGGTTGTGCAGCATAAAAAGTTGAAACTGAAACCGCCTAAAAAGCAATATCCCTGTCCAAAGTGTGAAAAAATATTCCAAGATCCATGTGCTTTGAATTACCACAAAGAAGCAATTCATGATAACATTACATTTGTGTGTTTTTGTGGGAGGTCATACAAGTACAGAACCGGACTGTTTTATCACCGAAAGTCATGTTCCATCTACAAGGCTCAGATTGAGCAGGGCCATTAAGTTGTTCCCATCACCAGGACCTTGAATTTATTTTGAACAATGTATGAGTGTAACTGATTCACAAGTTCTGAGTTGTGCGAAACTAGGATGAGTGGTTTTAAGGTCAGAGTTTGCAAATTAAACAAAGAAATAGTGAAGCCCAGTGGAGAAGACCTAAGTTTATTGCAGTCAATGAAGAACTATTCCAGTGCCTTGATACTTCTCTTAATATTAGTGGCATTATACCTTTAAGGGTGCTCCTATGACAGTCATGTTAGAGTTTATTTGTTGGCTAACAGTCACACTTTTACTGTTTCAACTCGTCTTTTGTCACATGTTCAAGGTGTCAAAAACCATGGAAAAGCAAGTCTGGATCAGCTGGCGGTGTATAGTTTGGGAATCTTACTGAATGAGTCATCTTTTGTTTTGAAAATGACCATCATCTGAAACTAGTACGTTTTTGAAAGACATGATCACATCTACTGTCTTTGAATTTTAGTCATTGAAACTTAGGCAAATTAGCACAGCCTTTTTGTTACTTTCAGATACGAGTTGTTTGGGCGGAAACAGAGCTGCCAGTTCTGTAACTGAGCCTGAAACTATCTGGAGGACCCCCAAACAAGAACAGTTCCTTACAAATCCTCCTCAAAACTTGCCCATGTACTTTGACTTAGATCAGCATGTTCTTCATAGGCTTCAAACTGAGAGTTCATCTCTAGCCATCCATGAAATCAAATATCCATGTTTTGAGTGCGTCAAGACATTTGCAACTCCCAATGCTAGGAAGTATCATGTGGAATCTGTTCATGAGAAAAAAACATTTTCCTGTATTTGTGGCAAGGTGTACAAATACCAGCCGGGCTTGTTTAAGCACCTTCGATCATGTCCCGTCCATATTGCGAGCAAGCTCAACTGATATAATTACCTGGCATAATTTTGCTGTATTTGTGGGATGACTGACTAACTGACAGACTGAGTTTGGTTTTATGCCGCTTTTAGCAGTATTCCAGCAATATCACGGCGAGGGACACCAGAAATGGGCTTCACTCATTGTACCCATGTGGGGATTCGAACCCGGGTCTTCGGCCTGCAAACGCTTTAACCACTAGACTACCCCACCGCACTTGTGGGATGAGTGGCCATAAGAACTTGTTACCTGTTCGAGTGATACAAGAAAGACCCTCAGGTTTTGTGGTTGACTTTATCAGGCATTTTCTCTTGTTTAGGATCAAACTTTAAAGTGTTTGATTTTTGACTTCACATTTTCATCATGTTATGAATGGATGTTTTGCCTAACAAAAGTGCGTTTTTCTTAATTGAATTTTTTCTTTTTTTAAGTATTACAAGTATGATTTTTACTAATGTTCCAGAGGCCCAGATAATCTGCATATCCGGGTAAAATACGCATAGAAAATTCCCATTTACGCATTGAAAAATAATGCTGCATAATTACCTAATATATCCTTTTAGACACCAGGATGCATTACAGAGCAAGTATTGCAGGCACCACACATTCAAGAACTCTTCTACAGCAAATAACGGCTTTTCCATTTTAGTTAGATGCTTATGTCACTCTTAAGAGCTAAGGTTACTTGGGTCATCAGTAGAACAGATACTAATTATAACTCAACTGGAACAACATTGTTTAGGTTAATTTAAAAAAAATACTATTCTTTATGTGTAGAATTTGCTAATGCAGGGAAGGAGAATATATTAGTTCCCAAAGAAAACTCTCAATTCCCCATGTCAGTGATAACTTGGGGAGTAATTGTTCAATGGCTCAAAATTGAGTGCAGATCCCTGCCTGGAGTTTTTAAGTTGAGTGGTGAGGTCTGTAAGAGACGCTGTGTCTGAACATGATGAATCAGTGTGTATGTTTTTGTTGTGACTCTGTCAGGCTGAAGAATGATTTGTAAAATGTGAATGATGCAAATAAAACCCATTGTGATAACATCAATTTTTCATGTCCTTCATCACAGCGATGCCTCCATCAAGATAAGGAACATAATATTGGAGTTGATAGTGACGATGACATGAAGTATTGAAAACGACATGCTGGAATAAGGTTAAGTCGAAACACGAATTTTGTTTACAATGGAATATGTCTACATAAAGTTGAACAAACTTAGCATAGATTGGGGTAATGTTTCTAAATATATAAAGCGAAATATTTTCACCGTGTGTTTGGAACAAGTCACAAGTCATTTCTCATTTTTATTCCTTTCAGATTATCATGGGAGTTCATTTGGACAAACTTTAACACAATGTGAACAGGGAAGATACACAAGCAGCCATTTAATGCCCAATACATTCCAAGGCAACACACGAAACTTGTCAATGTCCAGTTTAGGCCCTCCTACGGGGATGATGGAAATGTGTGATTTAGATCTTCCTGGAGGTGTCCAGAAGCGAGTATGGCCTTGCACCCAATGTGACAAAGTTTTTGCCAACACTCGATCTAGGAGAAATCATATTGCAGCCATTCATGATAAGGTTGAATATACATGTGTTTGTGGGAAGACGTACATATATCATCCGGGTTTGATCAAACACCAGAAGACCTGTAGCCAGTTTGCCCTTGGTCTTCAGGCTTGACATTGACTCATCCTGTCCTGTGGGGAAAAACATTCATGATACGGTGAATATACATATCATCCGGGTTTTATCAAACACCAGAAGACCTGTAGCCAGTTTGCCCTTGGTCTTCAGGCTTGACATTGACTCATCCTGTCATGTGGGGAAAAACATTCATGATACGGTGAATATACATATCATCTGGGTTTTATCAAACACCAGAAGACCTGTAGCCAGTTTGCCACAGATTTGTCTCTTGTTCTGTCAGAAAAAAAGGCTGTTTAAACTAGTAGCAGTTTATGTATGTTTGTCTGATGTTAACGTTATTCTCAGGCAACCAGATATGTAAAGGTTGTGCTGGGTTAAGTTAATTCTGTTTGGTAGAGAAAATGTTTAACTGCATCCATGGACACCTTTACAACACGAGGATAGCGCATGTTACTGACCTGCATTAGCTTACAGTGGTCTTTACTGTATGATACTTAAACTGGGGATTAGTTCTCTTGCAATGTGAAGTTGAAAAAAGAGTTGAGAATAACTTGTTCAGAGAGTGACATTTTCGTGGTACTTCAAGAATGGACGCCAAGAAATGGAAGTAAATTCCGTCTGTAGTGCATGGGTTGTGCTTTTTCTGCCTGCCAGCTCATATCTATATTTACTCTTATACATACACTCCTAATTTACTGCCAATATTTTTAAAGTTGAACAGCGACACAAAATGGAGCTGACGAGATTTTTGTTACTTTCAGGTCCTAACCAGGGACTTTATCCTAGTCACTCATGGGAAGACAGGATGTACAAGGCAAAACTTGCTTCATATTTTACTCAGTCCTTGTATCCCAGACATTCAAACTTTTCAACCCCTGGCTTAAGACCTTCAGGTTCTGAGTGCACGGAGTGTGGCAAAGTGTTTTCTAACACTACAGCTAGGAGGAACCATGTTGAAGCTATTCACAGGAATGTCAGCTTTGCTTGTGTTTGTGGCAAGGTGTATACCTACAGACCAGGACTGTTGAAACATCAGAAAACTTGTAGTGTGGCGCTGATTAATCAGACTCCACCAGAACCCTTGAACACTGAAGGATGAAAAGTGACACTGTTTGTTGGTATGAGCGGAAAATGCAAACTGATACTTTCAAATTCTTTCTCGAGCTTGTGTGCGCTGAATTTATACAACCGATTGTTTTCTTATGTGTGTGCATATGTGACGTGCATTTGAGCTGTTATGATGCCCGTCTGCTGCTTAAAAACTGAAAAACACTGTCTAGTACTATGGTGGGGTAAAATCAGCTCTGAACCAAGACCTATTGAAAACAATATGGAAAATAGAAATACTAGTTATACTAAGGAACTCAAAAGTAATAGGCACAGGCTGTGATGCTTGAAAAGGGTTGTCGTTTTCATAGAGCAGTTTGCATTTACACATTCAGGACTGAGGGATTCAAGTGTTCGTCGTCTTGGGGGTTGTTAAGTCTTATTGAATTCTTGCAGACTTGCCTATCCTTACGATTTGGGCGTAAAGCTTACTATTTTTGGTGCTAAATTACGACCTTGCGATCATACTGAAATTCCTTACGTGTCTACAAATAAGTGGTGGAATACTAGCTATAGGCCATCCCAAGCTATTTACAGAGTCATTTACGGTACATAAAGTACTGAAAAAGAAGTCGCATCGAAAACATTATAAATGAATAATCTTTGCATCTAACAGTGCTGGTAAAGTTTATTTTAAAGTGAAAGATTTTTAAAAGCATCAGATCAGCACCACATTTGACTAATTGACTATTGAACAGTAAATTAAGATTTTAACCAGCTATGTTTTTCCCTTATTTCTTGACATTAACATGCTTTACTTTTAAAAGGGGGTAGGCAAGTCTGTTCTTGGTAGTTCAACACAGTAACCATTTTCTTCCAAAACTGGTTGACTTCCTGTATTACTGTAGAAACTGGGCCATTTCGTTGGGATTTTTTTAAGAAGATTAATTGTTGAGTAACATTGGTGGTGTTGAACAGGATGTGAACCGAAGTTTTTTGTTATTTTCAGATAATCATGCTTATTGGAGCTTGGGTGGATTTAACCATTCTTTTGGTGCCCAGAATGTGAGGAGAATGCCCAATCAGCAATTAGAATATGCATCCTTTCATGTGCCTGGTGAAACAAGAAATCGGTCATATCCTTGTTCTAGATGTGAAAAAGTGTTTTCCAATGCCAACTCTAGATGGTATCACATCAAATGTGTCCATGAGAAAGTAAATCTCACCTGTGTTTGTGGGAAACAATATTCATACAGACCAGGACTGCTCAGACATCAGAAAAATTGTAGTCTGTTTTCACTTCAAGAAAACAAAACTCAAACAGAGGCACAACCGAAATGATGTTTTGATCATTCATGTTGGTAAGAGGATTCCTTCAACTGTTTTGATGTCCGAGTTAGAAAGAGTTCTCTCTGATATGTGTAAATGCTAGGAAGACGCCTGTCAAAATGAATGATGAAGCAGTTCAATTTGTCTGATGGATACCCTTGGTGAAGGAACTGTTACGGTAAACTAGGAACTGTAGGGTATGAATCACAAGATTATGTCATGTTGGGAATGAGTTCTAAGATAATGTCATGCTTTACTCAACTAAAGATATTCAAAGTCGTTCACTTGTGTATTCACAAGGTTGGTTAGGTGGGCTAGTGGTTTAAGTGTTCAACAGGTTCGATTGCCCACATGTTTACAATGCCTGTAGTCCATTTCTGGTGTCCCTCGCTGTGATATTGCTGGAATATTGCTTAAAAGCTACATAAAACTCACTCACACTCAACATCCACAATGTTTTGATGGCTTAATTCACTCGTCTGTGTGGTAAGAAGTTAGAATTTTGTTTCAAACCATGAAACCAAACTAAGAAATTTGTGTAGGAGAAATAAAATGCTTTGAAATTTTCAATTCCTGAAGTTTAAAGATCTTGTAATTAAAGATCTGAATTTTGTTTCTTTCAGGTTTGGGACGTTCAATGGCAGGGTTCGATAATGATCAAAGGATAATGGCTGCCAATCATAGGCGCTTCAGTTTTGCACATCCAAATTTTTCCGCAACTAGCATGAGGGAAGAACATTTTGATAGAGGCCAAGACAGCTTCCTTTCTGAAGAAAGCCACCTAAGATTATACCCATGTCCACAGTGTGAAAAGTCATTTTCAAATAAAAGTGCCCGATGGAATCATATCGAGGCTATTCATGAGAATAACAACTTCCGTTGTGTTTGTGGGAAAGTGTACTCTTACCGAACTGGACTTATGCGTCACCAGAAATCCTGCAGCATGTTCATCATGTCTGCTGAATCTGGTGCCAAATGAATGGGAATATTGGCAGTGTATGGCATGATGGTCACCAGTCAGCATCTGTTTTGTCTTGAGTAGCACTCTCTGCTTTGTTTCTTGTGTAATCCTGCCCTCGACAATATTTCAGCTGTATTACTACAGTCTGTAAGTAATCGATTCTTTACCAGACAATCCAGTGACTGACTTGCTTAGCATCTATCTATGCAGTTTGGATCAATGCCAACAACTGTCTGCTACCTTCATTTGGAGAGCAGTGATTGTGGAAAAATCATTTTCAAATTTTAGAATACATTGTATTTATACTTCAGGTTTTGTTAATCAGTTCATTTTGTCCTTGGCGGCGGTGGGTAGCCTAAAGGTTAAAGCGTTTGCTTTTCACGCCGAAGACCCAGGTTCGATTCCCCACATTGGTACAATGTGTGAAGCCCATTTCTGGTGTCCCCCGTCGTGATATTGCTGGAATATTGCTAAAAAGCGGTGTAAAACCATACTCACTCGCTCAGACCAAGACTGCATAATGGTCTGAAACATCAGTTTGGAAAGTAGGCCTGAAAGCAACTGAAATGACAGGTTCATGTATTGAAGAAATTTAGAACTGACTTTTTGTTGCTTTCAGGTTATCGTGGTTACAGAACCTCAGTTGATCCTACTGAAGAATTTCAAACTGCTACCAGTATTGGTCATTTACCTGTACAGGGCAGTCATCCTTGTTATGTGTGCAATAAGGTGTTCTCCAATACTGGGGCTAGATGGAACCACATAGCAGCTATTCACAATAACACAGTATTTTCTTGCATCTGTGGAAAGGTTTACACATACCGAACTGGTTTGCTTCGGCATCAGAAGTTGTGTCAGATGTATCTTGATGTGAAGAGAGCTAATATTTAATGTTATTCAAAGAAGTCTTTAGAAATTGAGAGAATTCCTAATAAGACTTCTGACCCCGACCGTGATATTGCTGGAATATTGCTAAAAGCGGTGTAAAACCCAACTCACTCACTAATAAGACCTTCAGCTTGTCAGATGTACAAATTGTGAAAATAGCAAAGCGTCACTATTAACCAGCAAAGAAGTGCATAATCTCTCGTTATCCTGATTGTTACAAGTTTGGTTGTGTAGTGAAAGATATCATTATCTGTCAAGTTTCTTATTCTTTGTTGGAAAAACTTTGTCAGTTGAAAGGGGCTGTGGGGTGGCCCAATGGGTAAAGTGACTGCTCAAGACACCACAGGCCATGGTTTGATTACAAACAGGTTAAATAGGCTGATGTCTGGTGTTACCTGTTGTAATATTGTTGTAATATTGCCTAAAGTAGTGTGAACTTCAACTTACACTAACCTGTCCGGCATAAGATCATTTAATATTCCTGTTGAGGCACTCGGGTAGCCTAGTGGTTAAAGCCTTCGCCCGTCCGGTTCGATTCCCCACATGGGTACAATGTGTGAAACCCATTTCTGGTGTCTCCCGCCTTGATATTGCTGGAATATTGCTAAAAGCGGCGTAAAATCATACTCACTNACTCACTTATATTCCTGTTACAGTCCATCATTACAGACTGTTCCGAGTTGTGAAACAAATAACGGGGGCCATATCGCGTGTATTTTACTATTATGGACATCCCATATTTGTATTTTGATGATGAAAATAAGATTTCGTTACCTTCGCTGCACAGATGTAGTTTAGCAGAGTGTGAAAGAAACAAGATAAATAATGTGGAATGAGAAGACAGAGATTTTTAAACATCCATTTTTGTGTTTCATTTTACATGTGTATTGTCAGTAAGTTTCATATGGTTATGTTCTCGTACAACTGAACATTGTGTTTCTCTCCCAGTATTGTCATAATCATCACCATGCCATGTCGATTCTACTTATCGTTACACCGTATACAGAATGTATTTTATGCCATTCCGTTTGTAAGTAAACATTTGAAATAAGTCTTCTTGTTTCTTATTTTTGCCATTTTCTTTGAAATGGTTTACTTTCTTACCAGTGTTTGTTGTGGATGGTGTGAATTGGATCTCAACACAAAATGATTTCCAAATGGTTCTATGTTGGAGATGGATTATTCCGCTATGTTTTTGCTCAATATGAAGTGGACCGATATTTTGAACGAGGGATAACGTCAATACAAGACCACTTTTTGCTTACTTTCAGATTTTGATGGTTGTGCGAGTACTTTCCAACGTGGTCCACAAAATGCTCTTTTGGAAATAGATCAGCGAGGGGGACAGGTGTTGTACAGTATGAATCCAGGATTAGGTTCAGGCCTGTACCATCCGTCTGAAGGAATTAGGACGTTCCCGTGTTCTGAATGTGATAGAGTGTTCATGAAATACAGAACATTGCGCTACCATATCGAAACTGTACACGAACAAATTGATTTCTCATGTAATTGCGGAAAAGTTTACAAATTCCGAACAGGTCTTCAGAGGCATATGAGAACCAGTCCTTTGTGTGCTGCAAAGAAGAAACATGAATAATGTGTATGGATTCAGCCATGTTTAATGCAGGACAGTGCACTTTGGTGATTTGTACAAGATTTATGGCAGGGGGTTGTGTTTCTCAAGCTGACAACTGTCTTATGTCCTCCAATGGTGATTCTCTCAAGCTGACAACTGTCTTGATGTCTTTCGATGGTCAATTGTCCAGCAGATGTTTAGGTTGGCTGTTCCGCAAGTTATAGGTTTGTGAAGTGGTGTCACATTATGGAATCAGTATGGTGGAAAGGAAAGTTGAAAGGACAAGTGATTGCTGTATAAATTTCCGAAGGTGTTTTCTATAAGTTCTTGTCATTTTGGACAATTTCCACAGAAATGATTCATTGTTGTTGAAGTGCCTCAGCGTATTGTGATTATGAAAAATTGGGTATTAAAGGTGTATTTAATTGGTTTGCATATCAAAACTACCCAGAGCTTGAGCTGGTGACAAAATTCAAATATATTGTGTGAGCTGGATGTTTTTCTTGTGACTCCATGTCCATACCATCTGCAAACACCTACAGGAATACATATTCCAGTTGAGTCAACACCTCTATTGGTAGGAATTAGACCTAGATTTTTTGTTGCTTTCAGGTTATCCCGATGAGCGATATTCTTATCAAGTAGAGGGTAGAGACTATTCGGGCTTGGCCTACAATCAGGACTTTGTTCAGGGTTTCCAGGCGGACGGGAAAGGCTCATTCCCATGTTCCGAATGTGAACGTGTGTTTATGAACCCCAAGACTCGAAAGTATCACATGGAGACTGTTCATGAGGAAATGACTTTTGTATGTGTTTGTGGAAAGATGTACAAATATAGGACTGGTTTACAACGACATATGAGACAGAATGCAGATTGCGCCGCGGCTAAAAGGGCATTGGAAGAGTCAAGACCTTGATGTTTCATTCATGCTTAGAATTACTTGACATTCAGAATAAGAACTGTTACTGAACAAACTTTCAGAAGTCAGAAAATGAAATAATCCACCATTTTCTTGACTTGCCAGTAGATTTTTCAGTTCCATCAAACCTTGATCGAGGAAATGCGTTCTGAAATGTGTCAGTGAAGTGCAGTTATATTTTTAGCAACTTGTTAAATATCACAAGTACAGAATGAAGAAAATGATGTTCACCTAGTTTTCAAATCTGTTTTTGAGGTGGCCACTTAGTGGTTGAATTTGCCTGAGACAGACCTCACTTACTGATGTGTCATTTACTCCATGCTTGGACTCAAGACAGTTTAATAAAAAATACCTCATTAGCTGATGGAGACACCTCCTGAGCTCTGGATCTGACCTGGTTGCTGCAGCTCTGATACCTATAATTTGTAACGAAGTCAGATTTTCAGTTTACTGTATGATAAAGTCGGCACTAATTTTCTTTCAAAAGGACGCATAGATGATTTCACCAGTGGATATGACCTAGTTTTCTTGCTATCCTTTAGCTCTGATACGCTAGCGGGATCGCCTGGTCAGACTCACTGACTTGGTTGACACATGTCATCGGTTTCCAATTGCAAAGATGCTCATGCTGGTGATCCATGGATTGTCTGGTATTTGGAACATATTGAAATCTGCAACATACTGTGTAATATAGTCAAGATTATATTTATTGGAAAGGCTATAAACCAGATGATTTCATCAGCAGATGTGATCTGATTTTCTTCCTTCCTTTAGGCCAGACCAATTGTATTTCTTGTTTTAAGGTTTTTTGTCCTCAGAAAATCAAAGGCAGGAGAAAAAAACAAAAACATTTAAGTCAACAGTCAAAGTAATATTTCTTCTAAATACTCTAAGCATGTTACTTTGGGCAATTTTTGAAGTGTATATGGGGCAAAAACAAATCTAAAAACAACATTTCTTGTATATTTACATTTTTGGCCTATAAAAACATTAGGATTTTATTTTTTGAGCAGGGAAAATTCTTTTCTTTTGTTTTTTCTTATTCTTGAAAAAATGCGGCAGGCAGAACTGTAAAACAAAAAATAAAATGAATCTGGCCTTAGCCCTGATATCCTGGTATTTGCAACACATTCAGATATGCAGCATACAATGTAATAAAGTCGTTGAACTAGAAAAAGCTTTCTTGTTGCTTTCAGGTTTGCAAAGCTACACAGACTCGTATCCCTACAGTGGGCAGTCCAGTTCTGGTTATTCGAGGAGTGATTTGAATGTTGGTGGTTACCCTTGCTCTCAGTGTGACCGCGTGTTCACAAACTATGTTGCAAGAGTCTATCATGTTGAGACCGTTCACGACCAGGTCGTCTTTATGTGTAACTGTGGAAAGGTTTATAAATATCGAACAGGCTTGCAGAGACATCAGAGAACTTGTGCCGTGATGAAGGTGTCAAATCACCATGACAACAATACAGACCATCATTAAACACCGTTAGCCTCAATGGAGTTTTTTGGAAATTTGATGAGGTGAAAACTAGGGTTATCATTTACTCGTGTCTTTTGCGAAACCAACCTTATCCCAAATGAATTCAATTCATTATTCACGATCACAAGAAGCGAATATTCATGAAATTTTGTAAATGTTTTTAATTGAGTTACCAAGACATACTGAGATCACATATTATGGTCACCAAATCATATAGTAATCACATATTGCTGTTACCAATACATATCTTCATGATGTACAGACAGGCTTTTGATCTGGACTGGTTATTTTGTGGTTAATGGGCAGGTAGGTAGCCCAGTGGTTCAGCCATTGGCCCACCATGCCAAGACCCCAGTTTGATTCTCGAATATTGCTGAAACATTTTTTTGTCATTTACCAATAATGGTTCCAGCAATTAAATATATCATAGTCAGTGATGCATGAAGAAAAGACAAAGTGATCAGTATTTCTCAGTCTTTTTTCTCCAACTACATAAAATAAATGAATGCTACTTTCATGCAGAAGTGACCATGACAGATGGAAATAACACCACTATTGACATAGAACAGTTGTGGATTTGGATGTTTCACGGTTACAGGTGAAGATGTCTGACTCACTGGTCAGACTTTCAACTGGCAAGCTGGGGCAGTTGAGTGAGTAGGGGCTGAACTGTTCACTCATCGCATTAAAGACCATTGTTTGTTTACCCGCCTGGGTTCATTGTCTGAAGTCCCTCCACCCTGATATTGCAAGAATATTGCTCAACAGTGTAATACCTCACTCACTCACTCCAAACCTAAAGGTTGGGGTGAAAACATTGATTTAACATGCTCTTTCCGTGTTGATTTATCCATAAACACAGGAAATGAAACATACATATTTATTTGCCTTACACAATGAATTTAGTACTTCCTGTCCTGGTGTGAAGTGTTCTGCAGTCTCAATTTTTTGTTGGTTTCAGATCATGGTGATAGTTACTATGGCAACTCAGTCAGTCAACATCTTCAAACTTGGGCAGAAAGTGGATTTGAACAGGCTAGGTTTCCCTGCCCCAAGTGTGATAGAGTTTTTGCTAAGAATGTGGGGAGGTTGTTTCACATGGAATCTGTGCACGAAGGACGCAGTTTCACGTGTGTCTGCGGCAAAGTATACAAATACAGGACAAGTCTTCATAAGCATTTGAGACAGAGCAAGCTTTGTGCTGAAACAAACAACACTTATAATTTTCAACAATAATGGATTCTGAACTCACTAAGGTCAAGCCTCCTGAAGACTTTCTCAGTGTCAGAAATGTCCCACTTTACAACAGGACCAGTGAGTGGACAATAATTGGTGGTCCTGTCTGTACTTTACTGCTCCCTAATAACATTTGTAGATTTACTTAACTATCAATACTATTATATTCATTTGAACTTTTCACTTCTTTTAAGTTTTTAAATATTCACTGGCCACCAGGACCACTGCAAACTTAACATTTAGTGGTCTTAGTGAATTGTTACTAGTCAGGGACCACAGGACCAGCATAAGTTTCGCACACTGGTTCTTCAAAATGTTTAACATGCATTTGTTGCTCTGGGTGCAATTTCAATCTAAGATGTGTGGTATATACTGAATAACAAGGGATCTCAACTAACTTGATTTAGTAGAATTAAATGGTCATGCATCAAAATGTGTCAATAGTTCCTGTATCATCATGAGAAGGATTGGTAGTGGTTGATAAGTGTTCAGCTGTGTTTCTGTTTTGTTCATACTGATAATTGCGGTGTTGCACCTTCCACGTCTGAGTAATGCAGATATTTTTAACAAAACTAGCTTGCATGGGAAGGGATGACAGTAGTTAATGAAAGGTAAATAATCATTTGAGAACAATTTTCCAACTATCGACACAGCTTCTCGGAGTAGAACTGAACTCACACTCACCTTTGCAGTTGCCATGACAGGGGTGGAAATAACCCATTGCCTGACGTCCGAGTCCAGTGTTATTTACTGTCGGGCAAGCAAATTTGTATATCACGCTGTACCGGTGTCCAGTTGACTTTCCAATGTTAATTTTGTTGTTTATTTAAGAACTGTACCGGAGTACTCTAGCAATTTTAAAGTTATTTCCACCCCTGCATGAATCTGTAGTGGGTAGGGCTGGCACTGTTATTTTGGAACCCATGTTTGTACTGAACAGGACCTGGGTATGAGAGCTTGTACGATTCACTCGCATATTCGGTGATTCAAATCATTTGTTATTTGGGGTCACTAGAATCAAATGTAGTTACAAGACATCTGTGACTCATGATAGCCATGTGATATGTTGTTCAGAGACTTTAACAAAGCTCCATTGTGACGTAACACTCAACTGTTCGTATTTCTTTTACACTTTGATATTTTTGATTATTGATCAAGCTTCTATCAACTGAGCTGCATTCAAGAGCAGATCATACATACATAACTCTTTATAGTTTTACCTAAGGGTAAAACAAGGCCAATCAG
>VKKT01001000.1:73661-84884 GCA_008038995.1 Haliotis laevigata
CCCGGGTCTTCGACGTGACGAGCCAACGCTTTAACCACTAGGCTACCCCACCGCCCCACACTGAGGGTGAAGTGGAGAGGGTCAGGGTAAGTGCAACTCAGAAGTATCATGTAAACAAGCAGGTGTGGACGAATGACCCCAACAGATATCTCACCCAAACGTAATGCCTTGCAAGAACCACACACTTATCTCCAGAGGTAAAGCCTTAACATCAAAAACCTGTTCCCAGCCCTCTAACTGTGGTTACCTAATTACCACTGACCTTTATCAACAGAAGATAACTTCACATTTCATATCAACCCCAGAGACTCTTGAAATCTGCCATAACACACAAACATCATATACAAACAGCCAATCACAGCCTCCACCAAACACACAAACACGAATGACGAAGTTAGTGTCTCACCACAGGTGCTGTTAGCTAAGTACGCTATATCACGACAGATTGTGCCAGAAGACTGCTGTAACATTATTCAATTCCTCAAGTAACTTAAACACATCAAACACAACCATCACTGCATCACTGCATTTGATGCAGAAGTGAGAAAGTAAAATATGCATCCATCTTCAAATAAGCACCTTTTTCATTTCAGGATTTTATTTGACACACGTATCTGAATTGATCAATCATCAAAGAAAACAAATATACCAATATTCCATAAAATAAATAAAAAACACACCATAAAATATTCTTATACATCTGTGCCTGATAAACACTATATTGTACAGCAGGGTGAGTGAGTGAGCTTAGTTTTACGTCACACTCAGCAAGATTCTAGCTATATGGCGCCGGTCTGTAAATAATCGAGTCTGGGGAGACAATCCAGTGATCAACAGCACGAACATCGATCTACACAGTTGGGATATCATGTGTCAACCAAGTCCACCAAATTCTGTTAGTCGCCTCTTATGACAAGCATGGGTTACTAAGACCAATTCTAACCCGGATCTTCACAGGTCTGCACAGCAGGGACCAAAATATGGTACAAACAAAAGTAGACATTAAAGGCAAATATTCAACAGAGGCCCAGATAAGCTGCTGATTTGCTTAAAATATGCATAGAAAATTTCCAATTACRCATTGAAAAATAATTGTTGCGTACCAATTACGCATTTAATATGTTAGATACGCAAAAAGTTTAAAACATATGCGTACGGAATATATATATGAAAATCACTTGCGTAATGAAAAAGACATCATTTCCATTATATTTAAGTTGGTTTTGCTTAGGTATGACATAAGGCAGTACATACCTGCTTAGTAAACTTATTCAATGACATATACTTAGGTGAAATCACTGAAATACTCACATATTTGCAGTGGTTAACGGAAAATGAAATACCCACTCAGCATTTATAATACCCACTAACAAAAAATACAGCGGGTACAGTACCCACATGAGCTAAATCCTATCTGGAGCTCTGATCCAACTTTAAAAAAAATCATATTCTAATATTTTAACAACAGATATTTACAATTGCCTTTACAAAAAACAAATTCTGAAACTCAATTATTGCTACTATCAGCAGTATCATCAAATGTTCCTCCATTAAACACAAGCCACATACGACACATCTTCTGTTGTCTGTCAGACCACACTGACAGCAAGCTCCTCCTGTGATAAGAGAATGTCTGCAAGTGCATGGCGCTTACCATTACAAGACCTCTTTTGAAACCATGCTTAGTGTTCCCTGTTCTTGTTTCACCATCTGTCATTCCTCTTATCAGAAAATAGTGTTTGGATGATAAAGTGATATTTGGCATCAGTTTAAGTGGGTATTAGCTCTTTTTTCGCCTTGTTCATTTTTAAACATGATCAAAAATAGCTTCCAAATGATGAAGGAAATATAAACATGGGTGCTCTCTGCCATGAATAGATTCCAATCAACTGTAGCATAATTAAATGATTATATTATCAGCATGGGATATGAAGTTTTGAATTCAAACTTTCCAAAACACAAACACTTTAATTTTGTTTAATCTACATTAGAAGTATGTTATCTCATAAAACCCTAGCCCATTAAACAAATTATATTTTATCTTTGATCTTTTACCCCTTTATTTGGGAAATTGACCTTTTAAAAAATCACATTTTTCCCTTCATTCATTTTAAGCTAAAACAAATGTTTCAGGAATATAAGTTTCATATTTTTATAAAATTGAAAACATACTGACATCTAATTCATCAGGATTAGATATTGCTAATAGTTTAAGACTACTGACAGTGTAGCTTTGTCTCGCCTACTCATGTCAAATAAAAACATGATCTGAAAAAGAAAATGCAAACTGTGGACATTTTACTCATGGTATCCAAACATTTTCTCATAATTGTTTTCTCACAAACAAAACAAAACCTATTCTTAAAATTCGAATTTGAAGCCACAGACCAAGCTATACCACAACAATGTGCTCGCTATTGTTAAGTTGAAACTGTGTTGTACCCACTAGCATCCCATTGTCTGACTATACAAATACGCAACATTTCTCACCTCAGCAACACAAAGTTTATTACAAGCACCTGTTTATGCAACAGGGGAGTTATTCCACACTGTTTCGACATGCACAACGGATACCCAATTACGGACTCTATCATTCCAGCATAAATCTTAACACATGTACTCCAATTGTTGAAGGCACTACTTTTGGTGCACTACATTTCAACACCTATTGTTTTAAACGATGGAAAGCGACTGTAATTGAAAAAATGGCTCTTTGTCACGCCAAAACTTATCTGACTTCAGCATTGTGTTCATATTTTGACCATAATGACAGTTTTATTTGAAATTGACATGTTTTTTTGGAACAACTTTTTTAACACTTGCACCAGAAAGTAGGAGAGATGGAGCTATGATATGTATAATGTTTAAGAGATAATCCAGTGAGCAAATTCAGTTAATGACCACTTTGAAAAGTATTTCAAGTATATCACAGCAAGCCAGCTTAAAGTGGGAGGAAGCCAGAAGATTCAAGTCAAAGATTTTACCATTTTGTAGAAACCAACCCTGTAGCTAACTAACCAAATCATTTTCAAGGCATCGCTGGTATTCAGTCAGAAGATCCTATCACAGCCAAGGGGCATAACTCTGCATACCGAATTAGGCTGTCATCAGGAAAGTTGTTGTCAGAAATATACAAACAGTAAATGTTGGTCCAGTAGTGAAAACAATTGCGGGAATAGCAATGAGAAAGACAAAAATAACTTGCACCTTCATACATGCGGAATTACCATAAGGACCATTAACCAAGTATTTACATACTGTTTTCAAATTTGTTACTTGTTTTATCTCATCAACATACTTTGATCTCCCATGAGACAGAACATATATATATTATAAAGGAATCCTTTGTCAGAATTGTGTATAACAGCACTTATCATAGTGTCAAAATATCTCTGCCAAAGGGAGATAATCCAGAGGTATCTGGGCACAACCATACTTAATAATGACTGAAGCTGTCTGTTATGCCAAATTACAAGCATTTGCTTCTTATTAGTTTGAAACAGATTTGTCATTTCAAAAGGAAAAGCAAGGAGGACAAACACCTTTCTCTTAATTTTAAAGGTTACAAAATACTTTGAAGGTTTCGTATTATCAAAATTATTGGACTTTGTTGATATCACGAAAAAACGATAAACCAGGACAAAAACAACAACCTTCAAGGACATCCACGAAACACATTAACAGGACACACAGGAAACATGTTACAATGTTCCTGTAAGACAAAAAGGGTCTTTCCGAGGTGGCTGAGCAGAACAAAGAATTCTCTGCATGTCAAATGCAGGTTGGAAGTACTGCCTGAAACGTACATCCTGAAATGTACGTGTTGAAATGTACATCTGACAGATTACCTGACAGTTGCTGCTTGCTGTTACATCTTGAAACCAACACTTCAGGTTAATTCTGAGAAGGAGATTGCTGGCATCATGCAACACATTTAGAAACACCCTTCATCGATAGCATGTGTGTGTGATATTCATGATATTTGTAATTAACGACTGGTCTCCAGTTGGCTTAACTTAATAACAGAAAAATATTTGGTTTTTATTAATTCATGACTAATAAGGACATAGTCTTTTAGGCCACATAACAATAATTTCTTGCTTCTCATTACCGCCCGACCCAAATTATTTTTTGTAGTTTTTGCACTGGTAAATTTGCTAGTATAAAGCCAGCAGACTTCGCTTCCAGCATGTCAAATAAAGTTGAAGTTAAAACAGTATTTTTGTATGGTTATTTATTATACAAAGATGCAATCACCTTAAAAAGAACACATATAATTGATAATATTTGCATATTTTGTACACAGACATATAGCAGATATAACAAGCAGATAATACTGCACAAACGACTAACATTGTATAAAAAATCAGAAAAATAATTAAAAAATAAAAAATAAAATCCACCCCATCTACCCATTTCTTAAAAAAAAAAAGTGATGAGAAACAAGAAATTTATTTCATGTGGCCTTAGCTTTAAATACTTCACAGATTGTTTGAATATTAAAGCCACCATTGGTGAGTCACATAGTTTCCACGCCTCTACGACAAATCTGGGAATGGTCACTGTAGTTAATGTTTCACTGAGTGTAAAGAAAATATGTCAGTCTATCTCACACAGACAAGCATACAAACAGACTGGTGTTTAATCATGAATCTTTTGAAGGATTGGTCCCATCTGTCATTTGTCCAGAGGATACTATATACCACCATTATTTTTTTACATTGCAGAAAGTTTTTAAGCTAGCATTCACCAAATGTGAACCTGCCTGATATTGAACTAATTGTTACATAGTCTTGACACAGAAAAGACTCATGAAGATCCGGGTTAGAATTGATCTTCAGTAACCTGTGCTTGTCGTAAGAGGCGACTAACAGGATCGAGTGGTCAGGCTCGCTGACTGGGTTGACACATGTCATGGGTTCCTAATTGTGTAGATCGATGCTCTTGCTGTTGATCACTGGACTGTCTGGTCCAGACTTGATTATTTACAGACCACCGCCATATAGCCGGGTGTGGTGTAAAACTAAACTCACTCACTCACCTATATAGAAAAGCTGCAGATTAAAAGAATATATATATAGCTACATATGTTATCCAAGGGGAGAATCGAACCCAGGCCTCTTAGCATAATGAGCGAGTGCTTGAACCTCTAGGCTACCCCACCTGCACTTTTGAAATGCTGTGTTTAGTGCTTGTGAAAGTTGGAGTAGGTGTAACTTGCTTAGCATCAGAGTCTGTTTATAACCAACACTGGAACATTTGCTTTAACCTGAATGCCACAGGAAAAATAAAAATATAAAAATGTTGCCATGTTCATGGAAAATGAAGAGAGGCAAGGCAATTTGCTAGCATGGCCAATAGAAAATTACCTCATTTACCAAAATAATACAAGAGGTAATTCTTTGAAATGTTTTGCATTTCACAGGTGTGGAAGCACTCTCTAGTATGATAATTAAAAAAGGCTTCTCAACATGCAATTTCCAAATGATCAAATTTCCCTAACTCTTCTTGTTTTAATTTGCTACTCAACACCTCAATCAACAGACTCATTTCCAACAAGATGGGACAAAAGTATCCTTTTTAGTTCAAACATAATGCAAAGCCACTTCTATGTCCCCTACAGGTTCAGTGAAGTTAAGATACCATCAGATAAAAAGCTTTTGCTGAAATTCTTAAATCCACAAACAATGTGTCCATTTTAAAAGGGCGATTTCCGTCTTGTCTCTGCTAACAGAACGCATTCAAACACAGAGGCGAAAAAATATGTCTCCATTCAGATAAAACATGAATGGTTGCGTATGGCATTAAACAGGTTCTAGGCATCTGCAGTCTTGGAACCAAACCTTTAGAAAGGTTCATTGAGGAAAACCTTGCAAAGGTCATAATGAGATTTATTCAGCTTGGCTGCAGACACTGGTAGACGCAAGGCGCCAAGGATTCATTCTGAGACAGATATTTTTTTTGGTCCTTTTTATCAACAATACAAGATTCTTTCAATTAGGAAGAAAAGTAGGTACTTTCAACCTGTCTTTCACAGTCAGGATACTTAGTCTTGAAATAAAATTAGGATTTCTTCTGGAAAAGTAATTTGGTTTGATTTCTGTTCTGTTGTAAACTGAATAAAGATATCAAAATTCTAAAGCCATACAATTCAGAAATTGTCCTGGACAATGGTGTGTGAGTGAGTGAGTCAATCCAGAGATTTAGAATCCTCCTGAACAATGGTGTGTATGAGTGAGTTTAGTTTTACGTCACACTCAGCAATATTCCAGCTATATGGCGTCGGTCTGTTAATAATCGTGTCTGGACCAGACAATCCAGTGATCAACAGCATGAGCATCGATCTGCGCAATTGTGAACCGATGGCATGTGTCAACCAAGTCAGCGAGCCTGACCACCTAATCCCGTTAGTCGCATCTTACAACAAGCATGGGTTAGTGAAGATCAGTTCTAGCCCGGACCTTCACGGGTCATGAGTGAGTGAGTGACTGAGTGAATTGGGGTTAATGCTGCTATCAAATGAATTCCCGTTCTATCTCTGCATGTCAGATTGATACAGGAGGAATGCTTGAAGTGATGCAGGTCTCAGCAATATTCCAGCTACTTGGCGTCAGTCTGTACAATCCAGTGATCAACATCATGGGATATGATGACAGTGTTCCTAACCTCCGGGTCTCGTTTCACAAAGCTGTCATAGCACTACAACTGTCGTACCTCCGGTACTGTAACATAGACTTACGACAGTCGTAGTGCTACGTAGTCGTAGTCGTAGTCACCTTTCACAACAAGCATCAGTTGCTGAAGACCAATTCTACCCAGGATGTTCATGGATAAGATTCAAATAGTGGTGGGTTTGAATTGTATATACATTCAACAAATCACATATACTCACATCATACCTGATCAGTTGTCAATACATTGCACATGAAATGTCGACATCTCTGTCTCAGAAGGTTGTACATATACCACATAACATACCTTCACTAATCCATTAACTATATCATTCTTATACTGATCAAAAAAGGAGGGATCAGGAATATTTGGGGGGGTTTCTGTGTAGTAATGACTGAGCACACATTTTGACAACAAAAATCACCAAAATATTCATAAACTTTTTTGATACAGTTCATGTAACCACAAGAATGTATCAAGGATTTGAAACTAATAGGGCTCGTAAGTAGATCACGGCACTTGTCGCAACCTTAGTACTCCCAGTGACAAACAACGTACACTTGGTCAGATCTAGTAAAGTCATATTTGGCGGTTGTGTAATTTGGAACCAGAACTGGTTCTTAAATATATGCTTGTCACCGGAAATTTGGTACCGGAAGTTAGCTGGGCCCCGTCTCGCATATCGCAAGTTGGTGCGCGCAAGGGAGCCTACAGGACCTATTGCTAGTGGGCTGTAAAATGTCAAATATTTTTTGTTTCAAAATCAGATTTTATTTACTTTTCTTTCGAAAATTTCAGGTATTTTACATTATGTGTGGCCTAAGTACTCACTGCGATACAGTAAATGCAAAATTAAGCATTCCTTAGTTGAGCTATGTGTGAAACACAAATCATCTAAACTAACCATCATATTAATTAAAACTGCATTAACATATTTGCTTTGAGAATTCTGACTGACATTTACTGCAGACTTGGAACAAAATATCAGCCTTTCAACAAGTCAGGATAAAGCCTTGACCTCTCATCAAAGTTCATGTGAATTGAGATCTACATCAAAAGGCCAAAGAAATATTGGCAACATAATTGTATCATTATCAATAATCAATGTTATTAGGGCCCCTCCCATAATCAACTGACTTCATATTATGTCATTAATAAGCATATTGCATAAACACCTTAAATAAATATGTACACTTGTTGTTGTAAACATGATTAGTTGGCTGTGTGTGAGTTGAGAGTTTTTACTGCTGTTAGCAATATTCCAGCAACATCAATAGCATGACAGAAAAGGGCTCCACACATTGTACCCATGGGGGAAATCAAACCTGGGCCTTTGATGTGACGTTTGAATGCCTTAACCATTATGCTAACCGAATACCCCTTAAGACAAATCAGATGAGTGAGTGAGTAAGGTTTTATGCCGCTTTTATCATATTCCAGCAATATCACAGCTGGGGTCACTAGAAATGGGCTTAACACATTGTACAAATGTGGGGAATCAAACCTGGGTCTTCGGTGTCATTAGCAAACGCTTTAACCACTACACTAACCCACTGTCCCTTAAGACAAATCAGATGAATCACACTGACATATAAACTCAGGGACAAAAGTAACTGTGATCATGTTTACATTGATTTGTTTTTCAAGAATCACAATACAAAACATCAATTTAATATAAACTTGGAAATTTTTTAAGCCCCCATTTATGCATCAAAACATTAACCTCATACATTGAAAGATGGGTTGGGTAGCCAAGTAGTTAAAGGGTTTGCTTGTCATGCCAAAGACCTGGTTTGATTCCAACATCAGTACAAGGTGTGAAGCACATTTCTGGTGCCACCCTTCTAAGAAAGTACTTGAATATAGCTCATTATGACATAAAACCATACTCACTCATACATCTAAAAGATGATTTGAGGAGGCCTATCAGTAATATAATTGCTCACTTCCATCATCACCCACTTAAGCATGTAAATAGTAACTTTACTGAACATATCATTTCTACAGCAGTAATATTGTAACCAAAAAGTTCCTCTCAAAAGACAAATCAAACCAGCATGTAAAATATTTTCATATACTGGACCATAATTTTCATGTGAAAGTCAGAATCTAAATGGAGAAAAATAACTGAATCGGGTTTAACCAAGGTACTCCCTATTTGTGCCAAATGTCATGTTTTCTCAGAACACTGATGTGTCTGGTCCACGTACCAAAGACAAGGGACAAAAATTCTCATTCAATGTACTGAATCACCTACAACAGACTAATTTGGTAAAATATCAATGTCAAGAGAAACATCATGCAAGTGTTGTTGATCTTTCTATTAAAACACTGAGTAATCATGAAAATATGTTCACATACGTGACATGGCGGGAAATATATGCATGGAATTTCTTACAAAACAGTCACCACTTTTCACGGAAGATACGGTTTGCAGAGTCAACCAAAAAAATTAATCATGATTTTTACTCCATATTAAAACAAATGCATTTTGCAGATAACAGCTCCCCATATTTAAAGTGCATAAACATTAATTCAAGGCCTGAGTGGCACATGCTGTAAGTAGAAGACCAACATCTCTGGAACTTCTTGAACTTGCAGGAATACCTGATGTGTCAATGCCAGGCTGTTCAATGCAAAGCTTATTTTCTCAAAGCATGGCATTTATAAACTCTCAAAGACCATGCCACCTTTACACCAAACACAGGGGAATATGGCCTCTTTTCAAACAAACCATAAGGTTGTCTTTGGAGGGCTGTTATATTCGTTTGAACCCCCAACACTGCATATACGTGTTTGTATCTGAGGAGGTTTTAGCATAACAGAACACATGGGGGTGGAGCCTTAAAGATACACCCAGACCTCCCAGAAATCTGAAATAGCCAAGGGGGATAATGACTGGAACAGCTGGACCTGAGGCCCATTTGGGGATCTAAATTCATATTAAAGTTAAATTTTACCTTGACAATAGCATGTTTTCAACAAATAGAATGTAATTCTAATTTAATTTCAATATGAAAATACATTTGTCTAATTACAGGTCTATTGATATTTGATTGGTAAAGATCAAATACAAGGGAATATATTCATATTGATGCTTAAAGTTATCCAAAAAATAAATGTGCCTACTTTTCAGTTTTCAAAATGTGATTGAAAAAATCAAATCTGCTTGAGTCAAATACATTATACATATATTATCTCTGAAATATAGCAAATGTTGTGGGAATACTGCATGAAGAGAAGTTTATGCTTTCATCTATATGTGATTTGTCAATTTTACCAAACGGTTTTAAGTACCCTTAGGTTGTGATACCATGACTAAAGAATTAAAATTTAGAAAGTTTTTGAAGATGAGAACTGATATGAAGATTTTATTCTGTTGCAGAATATGCACATTCATGTACTGAATCAGTCATTGTATAGTTAGTATATGAGTGAGTGAGTTTAGTTTTACACCACTTTTAGCAATATTCTAGCAATATCATGGCAGGAGACACCAGAAATGGGCTTCACACATTGTACTCATGTGAGGTAATCATTATGTGAATTGTGTAATGATTCAATGAATCACACCATCAGTCACTGAATCCACTCAGTTAGTGGTGATATGAGTTTGTTTGTTGTATATAACGCCGCACTCTTCAATATTCCAGCTATATGGTGGTGGTCTGTAGATAGTCGAGTCTGACCAGACAATCTAGTGATCAATGTTATGAGCATTTATCTGCGATGACATGTGTCAACCAAGTCAGTAAGCCTCAACACCCGATCCTGTTATTCGCCACTTATGACAAGCATGGGTCTCTGAAGACCAGTTCTAACCCAGATCATTATGGGTTTGGTGTATGAGTGAGTGAGTGAGCACATGAGTGTGTAATCCACATCACGTAAAAAATCTACATTTAAAAATATTTCAGTTGTGAGGCAAGTGGCTCTTACAAATTTACCACTTTGGCACCGACAAATCTAACAAATAATCAAGATAAATTGGGATTCAAACCCAGAACCAAAGGATTCAGTTGAACATCCTAGTTTCCTGCACACAATTCCAAGTTTTTTTATCAATCAAGGGAGGTAATGACAAGGCCACCTGGATACCCACATGCCTGTGTTTCACTGACAAACAGAGCCACGTCAAATATCATGTTTCCCTAACTGCAAGTTACAACAGCGAAATGTACATCCAGACAGCAGGGGTTGTATATTTCACAGGCGTTGATACCTGGCCACTTTATCAAGAAACCATCTTTCCTCGGTCCAATTGGGATCATGGAATACTGATGAAAGCATCTTGACATTCCAAGGTTAAGTATAAAAGTTTTCTGTTGCATCAGCAACAGTTTTTATATCCCATTCATGTGCCCACGTGAGCTAATAAGATATTTGTTACAGATTCAAAAAACCTCAAAATATAAAAAGTGGAAAAAATAGACATGGAAATAACTATTTTAAACAAATCTCTGAACTTGCATGTCCACAACATACTTGCATATACAACAGGTTAAACTTGAAGTCAGATGGTTACAATACCTCAAACGATGATTCATCTGG